>JAVTVY010010927.1:0-52417 GCA_036873755.1 Hanleya hanleyi | reverse complement strand
GAATGAGTCCGAGCAGAAAAATTTGGTCGTAGATGACAATGACGGTCGACAATAAATTTCCCTCCCTTACTCTCGCAGTGTTGAAGTCCGAGCAGAAAACCTTGGTTCTGATTGACAATGACGGTCGACAATAAATTTCTTGCCCTACTCTCGCAGTGTTTGAGTCCGTGCAGAAAACATTCGTCCTGGTTGACAATGACGGTCGACAATAAATTTCCCGCCACTTCTCTTGCTGTGTTTGAATAAGCTTCCCGCCACTACTCTCGCAGTGTTGAGTCCGAAGAAAAACCTTGGTCCTGGTCGACAATGACGGTCGACAATAAATTTCTTGCCCTCATTCTCGCAGTGTTATAAATTTCCCACCACTTCTCTCGCAGTGTTCGAATAAATTTTCCGTCATTGCTCTCGCATTGTTTGAGTCCGAAGAAAAACCTTGTTCCTGGTTGACAATGACGGTCGACAATAAATTTCCCGCCACTTCTCTCGCAGTGTTTGAATAAATTTTCCGCCCTTCCTCTCGCAGTGTTTGAGTCCGTGAAGAAAACCTTGGTCCTGGTCGGACAATGACAGTCGACAATAAATTTCTTGACCCTATACTCTCACAGTGTTTGAATAAATTTCCCGCCACTATTCTCGCAGTGTTTCAGTCCAAAGGAAAACATTGATCCTGGTCGACAATGATGGTCGACAATATATTTTTTGTCCCTACTCTCACAGTTTCGAGTCCGAGCAGAAAACCTTGGCCTTGGTCGACAGTGACGGTCGACAATAAATTTCCCGCCCTTACTCTGACAGTGTTTGATTCCAAGCAGAAAACCTTGGTCCTGGATGACAACGATGGTCGACAATAAATTTCCTGCCACTTTTCTCGCAGTTTTTAAAAAAATTCCGCCACTCCTCTCGCAGTGTTTGAATAAATTTCAACACCCGTTCTTGGTGGAAATGAATACTGTTGTAGTGCTTGTAGAATTCTAATTAATGCAGTGAACCTGTGATCAGCCAATCGATATTTGAATAGAATTTAACCTGATGATCTAATTTACTGCACCACTTTAGCATGCTTGCTGCCTTGTTGAGGAGTTTGAATTTACTGACCAATTGTCCCAGGGGTTCTTTGATGTACAAAGAAAACTCCTGGGGTAGGGAGGGTGCGAGAAAATGTGTATCCAAATATTCATTTCAGCTCTAATATCAAATAGTTTTGAAATTAGTTTTTACAGCTCAGCCTATGCTGCTGGGGTCTTGTCATCGGCATGTTCTTCCGCCATAGTTTTCGTCAAATTATTTATAATAGTCCTCCAATGCATCCAACATCCCACACTGAATTTATCATATTTTAACCACTGCTAAAGCATCTTCCGCATTCAACAAATGTTTCAGGCTTTTACATATGCATTTTCCATTCATTGTGTACATGTACCAATATACACTGACTAGAACTGTTCGGCTGAGGGGTTGTTGCACCTCTTAGGTGCTGCCTCATGTTTTATCTGCATTTCTAAGTTTAACTATTGTTCAGCACTTGTTTAACCAAGAAATACTATATAGAGGGACTGTCATTCTAATGATATTGATACATGTATTACTTGATACATGTACCTGTAGTTCTGGCTCCCTAAAAATTCATACATATTGTACTTTTGAATAATAACTCTATTTCAATGACAGTTTCAAAAAAAGTTTTAAAGCTATTGTATTTGCATTCCTAAGTTTTTTTAATGCTCAACATTTGTTTAACCAAGAAATATTATGGAGTTAGTGAGTGAACGCAATTACATGTAGCTGATACACAGAGAGCTAAAATTCATTATTCTTAATTCTCATTGCATCCATTAATATCAGACTAGGTTGATCAAATTGGTAAAACTAGGCAGTGGATATTGTTCCATGAAACCAGCTGAATGGCATGATCAGATTATTTGTCCTTGATCAGAATTAATTGAGAGTACAATGTAGTGTGGTGTAGCGCATCTTCATTTTATCCAGCCAATTTCTACGTTCCCACTTCGAACTTCCCTTGATATATCAGGACTCCTTCAATGTTCAAATAACTTATAAATAGACACGAGACGTCACTGACCTCAAAAACATTTGAAATTCGAAATGGGTCGCACAAGAGCGTTATTGATTGGCTGACCTAATTAGTGGGCACCATATTAGGAGGAAAGACGCCGCTAATAGAGGATGATGTCACTCTATGTGACTTCACTCACAATGGATGTGTACGTTCTGATTGGTTCTTCTGTCGTTAACTGGTGAAATTTACACCTCGGATTTTGAACGCTGAAGGGGTCAGATAAATCAAGGCAGGTTCGAAGTGGGAACGTAGAAATTGGCTGGATAAAGTGAAGATGGGTGTAGCGGAGAGGAGGATTTTTTTGTAATATTTTTTCTTACATTTGTTCTTCACCCTTTCAGCCATTCGTAATCAGTGCTTTACAGATTTAGCCTGACTTAATTCACAAGGCTCATTCCATATTGGATAAGTCAGTATGTGTAGTACTGTACCAGGGATTCATACACGTCAGTTCTACGTACCGAATTTCGGTTCGTAGATTGAGTTTTAAAACTCAATTTTTCAGATCAAAACTCAATTTTTTTGAGTAAAAAATCAAAAGTTTTCACCAAAATATTTATACTCAATTTGTGTGTTGGAAACTGAATTTTCAAGCTTCGGAAACTGAATTTTTAAGCTTCGTAAATTCGAAATTACAATACCCGGTTGTCGGGAAATCATCCCATGGTCGCGATAGCACATGTGAATCTGTCGGCAGCAACAACAACGTCAAGTGCAAACTCCGTCAGCTGCTCTGAATTTACCTCGGACGACTTAGTCTGTTAACGGGATATATTCATCCGAGACTAGTTTATCACACGTAATGTTAGTTACATCGACGTATAATTCCGTGGAAGAATCCCGAATACTTATGAACCGTAATTTCACTGAACAATCGACGAGTCGCCATTTTTTTTTTTGGTTTCGTTTTCGTTCGACCGTTTCGTTCTCGTTCCTTCCAACGCAGGGAGATACAAACGATACTGAATAAAGACACGTTGTTTTCGTAGATTGTCAATCGTAAGCATTTCTTTGTATAATCTGTGTGGTCTGCCTTGAGAAAATAGTAATACTGTATCATTTTCAGTTTGGTAACGAAGATTGACACAACCGTACAGCGTGCGGATGACAAGGGAGTGAACTCTTCCTAGCGAGAGAGCAAGCAAGCGTTTTGAAGCGTTTCGTTGTTGTTTTTTCCTTCTTTTTTTTGTGTTAACCATATTCTATCAAAATAATATCATCCTCAAGACTCCTATTATCTGTGTAACCCAATACAATCATCGTGTATATAAATAAAATATATACAATCATCGTTTTATAAACCAGTGTGATTTTTCATACTGGTGGTCATTTGTAATTGAATAATATCACAATAACTGGAACTTCACTTATGTCATCACAATATTTTTATATTTATTAATTCACTGCTTTTGTTAAATGTTTCCATAATTAAAATTATTTTTCTGTTAATGTTAAATTTTGGATAATGGTTTCTTCAAATTTAATTTTAGATCTAAATTAATAGATAAATGGGGTTTTTATGATATCAATATATATTTTTTTTATAATTACCACCTAACAAGTTGGGCCATATTTGTATACTGAAATAATTCAGACAGTCCTGTGTGGAAGTTGGAAAAAGGAATTCAAAGTTCTTTTATGTATTGTTGATTGATTGAGATATAACAGCTTTCAGAGAGGGAAATAGTTGACACTCCTCACTGCATGTATATGAGAACTACATGTACATGTATAAATGAAAACCAGTACCGGCAGCATTACAGAGTTTTACCTGATTACCTGAAGTATTACTCGTAAACAACTTGAATAAATCTAACATAATTTGTTCATGTATCCTGCCGGATACCTGAAAACATAATGATGGAAACGAGTAAACGCAATCAACGACACAAAATGGTTTTAATTACACAAAAGGTTAAAAAATACCTGAATTGGTAACAGTAGACAAGGTTCATAGAAGGTAACATTTACCCTGGTTTGTAAAAAAATTATAATATACTCAACACTGGGGGAAAAAATGACCCTGGTTTGTAAAAAATTTATATACTCAATTTGAGGGATAAAAAATGCCGATAAATTTTATTTTAACTCAATTTGAGTAAAAAAAACCTCAATTTTCCAGATTTCGGTTCGTAAAATTTGGACTTCTATGAATCCCTGTGTACATGGGACACATTCTACTGTCCTGTCATCTAATTGTAGCAGCAACAGTTTATAGTGATTGTCAGCAAGCTGTGGCAGAAACCACTGGTTCAGATTTCAACATGAGGGTGAGACTCACAAAACCCCTAGGCTTCCCCCAAGCAATTGAGTAATATGCCGAGAATGTGCAACATATTATGGCTATACTAATCATCCAGAATTGTCCTTTTCAGAAAATATCATCAATTCTGCAGATATATAAACAGCAACTTAATCATATCTAGATTAATACACAAAACGGGTCACAATTTTTTGTAGGCTTTCAGAATACAAGTAGATAAATAAGTTCCCAAAAATTTGGTAGCTGTATTGAGCACAGTTCTTCAGATACATGTATAACTGTTTACAACTACACATCACAAAATCGGAGATATTTACATCCGAAAGGGGCATAACTCCATAAAATATGGGCCAAGACTTTTTGTAGGCATCTAGACTACAACTGGATGAAAAAGTTTCCTCATAATCTGGTAGCCGTACCAAACACTGTTAATTATATATAACTGGTTACATTCAAGCTTATATATCACAAAATCAGAGATAACTGCACCCGAAAAGAGGCATAACTCTGTAAAATAAGAGCCAAGGCGAGTAATTTTTTGTTGGCTTCTAGAATACAACAATATAAATAAGTTTTCAAAATATAGTAGCTATATCGAACACAGTTCTACAGATATAGCTGGTTACATTCAAGGATATAGGACAGAGAAATTAATATATCTGTTAATATCTCTCTAAAATATGGGCAGAGGGGAGCCACTTTCAATAGGCAGTGTTCAAAATTTGGTGGTTGTGTCTCAAGCGGTTTTGCCTAGAAAGTAGAATGCGGTAATGGATGGACGGACGTACATGGCGACGACAATACCCCAAGGTCAAAATGGCTGAGGGGTAAAAATCTGTCTAGTTATTTTATCTCCATAAAATGTTCACCTCTTCATGGCATCATTTTACATGTACATTGTACATGTGCTATGTAATTGATCTACAGTATACATGTACATGTTTCAAAAATTGTTAATTCCTTTGAATTCTTTGTTTGTTTTCTTTGGGGGGAATATAGATGCTGTACATGCCCAAGTACATCCATCCACCGGTTACTCTGAGGATCAAATCCTGAGAAGGAATATGTATTCTCCAGGCTCTGAAACAATGATCTGTGTGGTAGTGTTTTTAGTTTAGACATACATGCATGCCTACGCTCACTGATTTGGCGGCACAATTTGGTTGACGGGCTTGATCATTTCAAATTGACTGTGCTGTGTTCGTGTCATGCACATGCACACCACTTCACCATGGACATCCCTCTCCTGTCGATTACAGTTTGCTTTGGAGGTCTGGATTGGTTTAGCCAGAAGTGTCGAAGGCTGAAGATGGTATCTTCCGATATTTCCTCCCAGGATTTAATATTCAAAGTATCCGGCATCAGTACTAATATGCAATATAAAACAAGCATTCTGAGAAACCCAATATCTCGCCTTGCAGGGTCTCCGGCTGAAGCTGCAGCATTATTGAAAACATATGTAGAGCGAATTTTCCATGATACATGCAATTTTTTGCGTAACAGAAACCTTATCAATGGAAATGTACAAAGTCTAAACTGCGATAATTTGGACAAAAATTCATATTTCATGTCATATTTCTTAAATAGCACATACACATTCTCGAATCACATCAAACTTGTGGCAAACTCATCCAATGAAAGCTGACCGGTTCAGCAAACTTTCCAAGTACAGGTGTACATGTATGTACATTATCAGTGACAAATTACTAAGACGAAACCCTCAAAATTTGAACAAAAATTTTATGTTTCATATCATATATAGCACAGGTACATCCTCTAATCATAATGAAATAATATAACCTCTTACAACATTTTAGCATAAAAACAAATATGGGGTTCCATGATCTTCACCTTTCAAGCTAAAACTACATGTACATGTACACTAATGTCTCATCATTTATCTTGACCTGATGAAAGAGTACTGATGAAAGAGTAAATTGCTCAAACCGGGAAACGCACGTGATGTCACATGGCAGTGTGACTAACGTTACAGGACCTACGAAGTAGGGTAGGCAGCAGGACTCCGGAACTGAATTCTAGGAAATCCCCCACCCCCAAGTTGAAATCCTGCCCATATTAAGATGAGCACTGCCCAAGTCGGATTCAGAAATTTTCATCAAAAGTAGGTTAGCTCAGAACTTGCTGGTAACAGTCCCCTAATGCACCTTCATGCCAAGCATCATGGTTCTAATGTCAACAGTTCTCCTTATTTTGCCGACGAAAGGATTCGGATGGACTCACTCATTCACTCCCTCATTACCGGACAATTTGCAAATGAGAGCCTACTTCGTATGAATTAGAAATATTTGCATTTATCTTTATTTATTTCATTTAAAACATGGCAGTGTGACTAAGTAGGGTTTGATATGATTTAAGTGTGTACTCCATAGATGACTTGGGGGCCCTATGTGCTACCGTGAGAGAATGTGTATAGCAGTCTCTAATTGACAGTGGGTACTATTAACTTTCCCAGACGTCACCGCTGGTGAGTCATTAGCGTAGCAACTATTATCGCCCTCAGTTCCTATTACCCTGGACATTTATCAGCCCAGCAGTACAGCACGAGGTCACCCATCCAAGTTTTGACCGGGCTCAAAGTCCCTTAACTTCAGTGATTTTACGAGAACCGTTGTGTCCAACGTGATATGCCGTATCAGGGAACGTTCAAAAACCACAGTGAAGCATACAGCCAAGGGTTCCCGATTGGCATGACAGAGCACTCGCTGAGCCATCATTAAATAATAATAAAATAATTATAAATCAAATTTTCATCATAATTCAGTCAGCTCAGAACTTGCTGGTAACAATGCCCTAATGCATGTTCATGCCAAAAATCAAGGTTCTAATGTCAACGGTTCTCCTTATTTTGCCGATGAAAGGATTCGGATGGACTCACTCACTGACTACCGAACAATTTGCAGATGGTAGCCTACTTCGTAGGAATATAGCCAATCAAGATAGGAGCTTGCCAACACCATGCAGCGATGATTTTCTTTTATGTCTGCCTGTGATTTGGTGAAACATGCACATTCGAACAGTGAGTCTCAAAGTACATGTATACACACCTTAAGCTTGAATTAAGCATTGGAAAGTGTATACAAAGTTTGAAATATATTTATTAAGGCAGTGTGCCATCACTGGACCTAGACAATGATTGCAACAGATCACCATGCTTTATTTGTAGTTTACTCTGTGTAATAAAATCGTAAAAAATTACAATAAATACTTTCTGACACTTCGCCATGGTCTTTCATTTGATGGATTTACAATCACTTTAATTTCTTTCAAATAGCCAACCATATTTAAATTTTAAAGCCGTCATACATTGCACTTCCCCTGATATGGACCACTGAATATATAGAGCTATATATCACCAAATCTGTATTCTGATCAGACAATATGTAGCCAAGGCAACACGTGTAGTGTTTGACTTGGATATGCGATATGTTCATGTAACAATTGTGTATATTTCAAAAAATTTTGTTCTACTTTTTGTTTGAAAATGTGATTATTTGGAAAACCCCAGTGGGAGGCCTGAATATTGCATGAAATACAGACTCAGTGCGGTATGCCAGCCAGAGGGACTGTATTTGCGTGCCTCTGGAGGAACAAGAGTGCATTTTGGTGTCTGATAGTGTTAAGAACCATCTGAAATTTGAAATATTCTCAAATTTTCAATGAGTATAGTCCCTTGTCCCCACATCAACCTGTTCAGAACTCCTAACTATTGACCTTTCACATCGTTGGTGGAAATAGGGTGGGTATAATTGACAAATATTATCGACGTCGAGAATTATTTCCGAGGGGAACACTGCATGATTGACATTTTTTTTAGCTCTCGTGACCTGGTTTGAATAAAATTTTTATTGTGAAATATTTTACTGCTTTCAAGCTTCTCAGAAGTGCCAAAGTGCATTAATCACGTCTAAAATTCCAAAATTTTCCAGGTACCCCCATCTGAGGGAGGGAGCGAGCGAGCCACCCCTACAGGTCTGTCCAACCCCAGTCTAACCCCCCCACCACCATAATATTGAAGTCCCCCATAATGATGTCCCTCTGCTACTCCTACAGCTATACTCTCGAACATGATAAAGCTCACTGGTTATGCTGTTATATGAATAGACCTGAATACATTTTGACAGATGTCCAGTTGCAGTGGTGTAACTTAACTTTCTTAGGTGGTTGCCCATCAGGGCAAGTAAAAATGACAGTCTGGTTGCCCTGAATGAGATTAACTTGCCCTGAAGTTTCAGGTGTCGGTCGAAATGCTCATAAATATAAAATAATAAATCTCTGGACAATTTTATTAGATTGTTCCTTCTTAATTTGATACATTATCAGCTATTTTATTCCTTGTGGGTAGCCTGGATTAAAAGATGAAAAATGAAAAACATAATAAAGTTGTTCACCTTAAGTTTAAATGTTTTGTACTGTTGTTTGTCCTTGGAACACAAAATCATTCTGGTACTCGAACTGTCAACAGATCAGGGAAAAGGACTAACTGGGATAGATATCCCAATTGGGATGAAATATCCCAATTTGGATATTTTCTTTATACTTCCATATTTTCAAGCTGGCAAATTTTGCTAGTTATTCTGTTCGTATAAAGACATATAACGGTGGTGAGTGATGGGAAGTATACTGCAGCAACAAGATGAAAAAATAAATGCACATAATTTAAATATTATTAGAGAAAATAATGTGGGCGAGAAAAAGTCAGCAAAATTATACAGTCGCACTGGCAGTTTTATGAAGTAAATTCTATCTTGTTTTTATAGTTTAGACGGTCATGCTAAACACTGCCCGGGACCGACCGAAACCGCCCGGGGACAGCCCGGGACCGCCCGGGACATAATCTTACCGCCCGGGCCACCAATGTCATACAGACTGTTAAGATTCAGCACTATCCCCGGTTTGAAGGTCGTATTGTCATTATACGACTAACGTGTTACATTTGTTATGAATTCCACGGAAAACTACGCTTACCCGCAAAAGAGACCGCGTTATGGCTGAATTCTTAGCTGAATATTATCATGCCTTTTTTCCTCTGTTCCTAACATATATCTTCGGAAATATAACTATGTAAAACAGAAGACGCGAATTATTTTTCTAATAAATTATAAACATGATGAACACGCTGTAATATACCTCAATTCTAAGCAATAGAAATCTCGACTACATATTTTCACTAACGGGTGCTCTGAAGATTAAAACCAGATCATGATGCCGTAACCGTGGAATTCATGTTGTCATTTTCTGATTTAATTTATTGATAAATATCGAATATTATAAACCAAATATATAAATTTGGTGAAAAAGCTAAGCGCTGAACTTCGCGAAATTTAAATTCTATATATCAACAGAAAAAGTGTCCAGTTTCAGCTTTCCATCTTACTTTCAAATTACATAAAGCTGGAATACGGGAGCAATGTAGAGCTTTCCATCTTTTTACTCAAAATTTTGTGAGTTGGAATGCGGGAATACGGGAGCGATGTCGAGCTTTCCATCTTCCGACTATGAATTTAAAAAAAATGGGAAGCCACATTGTTAAGTGTTACACGTGGAATGATCCACAGAAGAAAATAATACAGAATGTCAAGTTGAACCTTCGAACCCGTGTGGTGCCGGTCGATTTCCGGACGGCCCCAGACGGTCCCGGGCAGTTCGGGGCGATCCCGGGCTGTGTTTAGCAGGACCCAGTTTAGATGCCGATATTCGCCATTGCCGTTCAGTATGAAAATCGGTCAAAATATCCCAATTCAATATCCTAACTTGGATTTAATATCCTAATTGGGATATTTTTCCCAGTTAGTCCTTTGCTCTGACCTGGTCTATTGTCCAGACTATATTTTCTGTTTTCTATAGGAACTGCAGCCATAAATAAATGCATGGGTCTTCAATTCTGCTTCACCTTGCTGTATCCTGGGAGATATGCATAAGATTTATTCCAGAAATTATCCGAAACAACTGCTCTGAGGTACATGTTAGTGCATATAGTGATGTTATAATAACTCCTATACTCAGGAAGCTGTAGGGTCAGAACATCCCGAGAAAGTGGGTGTGTATATGAACATCTCTTCATATACAATGCGGGAGTTGCACAATACAGGGTTCCGGCCTTGGCCACTAGGATCGCCTTTGTCTTTATTTCCGTTTCATACCACTTCTATCGTCTGCTAGGCACGGCTGAGTTGGCTGGCTGATCGTTTGCTTGGACGCGTAGCGGGCGATAACTCTCCGTAATAACCACCGCCCAGCCGCCAGGATCGCTATTATCACCGGAGAATGGCTCTTAAGCCCTTTTGTTTTTCACTTCAGACTCAGCGTGATAACGACATCGACAAAGAATGATTAAGATCAGGGAATGGCTCTTAAGCCCTTTTGTTTTTCACTTCAGACTTAGCGAGATAACGACACCCACAAAGAATGATTATGACAATAGTATATGACTGCTGTGAACATAACTCATTTATTTTGTATCCACGTAAACGTCCGTATAGAAATAAAGACGTCTTTTAGTTTTCATACTATTTCAGTCATCCCGCGGGCCTGTTTTATATTCGGTATATTTGTCTTTCACCATTGCTAACGTATATGGCGGCACAATCGAATAAACTACGACAGGTTGCTATCGATT
The DNA here is from genome assembly GCA_036873755.1 of Hanleya hanleyi. Lineage (NCBI taxonomy): Eukaryota > Metazoa > Mollusca > Polyplacophora > Lepidopleurida > Hanleyidae > Hanleya > Hanleya hanleyi. Next base: position 41,440 of record JAVTVY010010927.1, on the reverse strand, counting down.
ATATCAAGTATTGAACTTAAAATCATATAAATCAACCACATACCTTAAAGCAAACACGCAGTCGCTGCTATTTTCATATCAATTTCCATGTCGGCTGCTTTTTCGCAATAAACCGTAAATGTCGTTCGCCGCGATCCTGGCGGCTGGGCGGTGGTTATTACGGAGAGTTATCGCCCGCTACGCATCCAAGCGAGCACTGTTAGGAATCCATATTGGCAGAATAACATCACACGGAAACTCCAAACAGCGCATGTCAGCTGTATGACTTCCGTAATACCATGGACACTGATGGAGATTAGCTCAAGAGGAAAAATCGAGAGAAACACCTCAAATTAGAAGAGATTCTTCCCGGGTAGAATCAAGGGAATGTCCATTTGATTTGGATATATATTTTATCTCCCGAGAGAAATACGAGGACTATGTGAGGGGGGGTGGACTCCAACACTGAAAGATTAGTGGTGGTAAATTTATTCAAACACTGCGAGAGTTACGAGGGGCGCGAAATTTATTGTCGACCGTCATTGTCAACCAGAACCAAGGTTTTTCTTCAGACTAGATCACTGAGATTAGTGGCGGGTATTTGTGACCTACATTGTTGGCCAGAACAAGTGTTTTCCTTCGGTCTCAAACACTGCGAGAGTAGTGGTGGGAATTTTGTTTAAACACTGCGAGAGTAGGGGCAAGACATTTATTGTCGACCGTCATTGTCGACCAGGACCAATGTTTTTCTTCGGACTTATGTACTGCGAGAGTAGTGGCGGGAATTTTTTTGTCGACCGTCATTGTCAACCAGGACCAAGGTTTTTATTCGGACTCAAACACTGCGAGAGTAGTGGCGGGAAATTTATTCAAACACTGCAACAGAAGTGGCGGGAAATTTATTGTCGACCGTCATTGTCAACCAGGACCAATGTTTTCTGCTCGGACTCAAACACTGCGAGAGTAGGGCAAGAAATTTATTGTCGACCGTCATTGTCAATCAGAACCAAGGTTTTCTGCTCGGACTCAAACACTGCGAGAGTAGTGGCGGGAAATTTATTCAAACACTGCAACAGAAGTGGCGGGAAATTTATTGTCGACCGTCATTGTCAACCAGGACCAATGTTTTCTGCTCGGACTCGAACACTGTGAGAGTAGGGCAAGAAATTTATTGTCGACCGTCATTGTCAATCAGAACCAAGGTTTTCTCCTCGGACTCAAACAATGCGAGAGCACTGGCGGAAAATTTATTCGAACACTGCGAGAGAAGTGGCGGGAAATTTATTAACAATGTGAGAATGAGGGTAAGAAATTTATTGTCGACCGTCATTGTCGACCAGGATCAATGTTTTTCTTCGGACTCAAACACTGTGAGAGTAGAGGCCAGAAAGTTATTATCAACCAGGTCCATGTTTTTATTCGGACGAAAACAGGAGCAAATCATATTTCAGATTTGGTATAGTATTTCATTGGGCGAGACCTAGCTTCCAGTTTTGGGAACTGGGGGCATGGAGGATCAACCCAGAAGGGGTGGTGCTTGTAACACCTACATGTATATTAGTGAGACTTGGCATTCTTGCTGATTTCGGGGTAAACAATTCCTTCATTCTCCAGCCTATATCACTGTCAATGTCAGACATAAACTGAGGCACAGTTGGTACATTCTCCTCAGCATTTGACAGGCAGCCTTTTGGATATCATGGATACAGGCCTGGAACAGGTTGAACTGCACCAGCTGAAAGTACACTTCTTTGGTGTTCAGTTTATGTATAGCTTACCTATTGCACCATCTTACATGTACATTGTACATGTATTTCTTCACTGGAATTATACAGGAATGGCAGTCAGTGTATATTTTGTACGTGTGTGTATTTGACCATGTTTAAAAGTAACTAATACAGGTAAGAAGCTTGATGCCTTGTACTTAATCTGTGGATTATGATAGGACTCCAATTTGGCACTCCATCATATGACAAAGGGCACTGGGCAAGCAGACAGGTCATACCTGATATCCATTCAAATTTCCACATATAAACGAGGATGAAGTCACATGCATGAATCATTCTGTTAGTTCTATTAGCTAATGTAGTTGATTGTACCACACATATTGTAAAGGTACATGTACAGGTACAGCTAACAGTTGCAGAGCTTTCAGTGAAATTACTTGATTGATCCAGCTGCTGATACTTATTAATTAGGTTATATACCCATCTGTCTGTCTGTCTCTCTGTCTGCTCTATACTGTAGGAGGATTTTCCATCGCAGCAAACTCTGACGTTCCAATATTACCTGCCATTGTACATGTACATGTAGGTCTCTCACACTTTGATGATTCAGTGTTTAGATCATACATTGAACCGCCTCACAAGCGGGAGGTACATGTACCTATCACGGGCTGAGTCATGCCAAAGACTTTAAAAAAGGAACTTTTTGTTTACTTGCTTAGCTTGGTGATCAGCATTAAGAGGATAGATCAAGGACTGGTTCACGCGGCGTCAGGATAATCTGACTTGAGTGGAATATGATGTCTGTGCCCTATGTCATGGTTCTTCAGTGAGGCAGCTCTGTAAAAAGGTGGCAGGGTGTTTCTTTGATTAGGTGTTAACGTTTGTGTGACATCCATGACAAAATATCAAAATATTTATTTTCTATTGATTAACTGATTGTTGGGGTTCATCAATAAATTTGTTTAAAGATAATGCCTCACTAGATTTAAAATAGAAAATCTAGTTTTAGCATGCATGTTGAACTTCATATTGGACAAAGGAAGACAGACAAAAATGAAGTTTTCTCCATGATTCCTAAACATTGGTCAATGCTTTCCTAGCCCAAAAGTTTCTCAAATGTTAGAAATAAATATATCATTTAACTATGAATGCTCCTTTAAATCATAATTACATGTATGTCCAACATAAAATAAATGTGTCGGACAAATGGAGACAGAATTTTAGTGGTCAGAAAATGTCTAATTCCCTCTATTCCAGCATGAATTAATTCATTCTAAAAGGTAGCTACATGTAGATGTGGAAAAATAGAATAAATACTTCTGAAAACTGTGTTCAAGTCTGTAATTGTTACCCATGAACGAAAGTTCAAGCTGTCAAATAGTGTTGGACAAATGATAGACAGACAGTTTTGGACAAACAGAAGACAGACAGTGTTATAATGGGAATTGCATCCTATATGAATGCCAGGAAATATTTTAAAATTTGTTAACTGAGATTTGCCACTGAGAATGAAAGGAAATCCATCTATTCCCCTGGTTCAACAAAAGTTGTCTTATGTTAGTCCAACACGTCTGTCTCATTAGCCCAACACAAGATGTCTTTTGTTAGTCCAACCAACATAAACTGGCGATATTTTGGGGGTTTTTTGACAAAAAGATTTGTAATGTTTGTAAATGATTTGCAAATATGGCTAAATTCATGTTTAGGTATACATGTACCTGATGATAAGTCAATTGGTCTCTCAACAGTTTGACACTGTTTTATATGGGCTTCATGTGTCGCCTGTAACACAAATTTCGTTCGTCAAACACCAAACAAAACTTAGTTTACATTCTGTGAGTTCCCAGGTTAACAGGAACTAAGGTAGATCAAATTGGACTTTTTGAGCTACAAGTACAAGCGTCATCAACATTTTGATGGAATTGGTAGTAATTTATTCAACTACCTGGTTCAACAGGTTTTCAGCATAAAGATGCCATGCATGGCTAGAGAGGGCAGACAATGTTCGTCCAACCAGAAATATTCAAGAAATGATATTCTCTCGATAATTGAGTTGATTTGAACATTGAATTGTACATGTGTAGAAACACAATTTAGGTATCCATTTTGTATGATCACCACTAAACATTTATTCAACAATGTTTGATGGCAAATAATATAATCAAAAGGTAGTGTGGTAAAAGCATGTCACAGCCAAAATGCAAGAAAACAGCACATTATGATTAGATTTTAATATTTTTTAGTGATTAACTTTCACAACTGCCTCCCATATCATGGAATATATCTGAACAGTTGTCAAAGCAAGTTGTGGGACCATATTTGTTGTCCTTTCCTCAAATTTAATGACAAAGATCGGCTGGAAATAGGACTTGCATTTACCATTAAATGATAGCAGCTTAGCAAAGAAACACCTGACAGACCATTCGGTCACATATACATGTACATTGTACATGTTGTAAGAATATGCTAGGACAGAAAAATTGTTGAAAGCGATAGTAAATCCCATGAACTCACTCAAGTTTAGGTTTATGTCATATTGAACAGCTTAGTGTACAAATCACTGATACATGTGGACATATTGAAAACAAGACTGTTTTTCCTTAATGCAAACATTAGCTTGAACCATATATGTGTAGATCTACATGGGTTTCATGTATACATGTACCTGAACAATCTACATTTTATTGTGAAATTAGTGTAACCAACAATGAATGACGAATCAGTGTTTATCATTGCAGAATGCCGGTGAAGGGATACATTGCTGGTCGCCCAGTGTCCAGGTGGGAAGCGGACTCTGACAATATCGACATTGACTACAGAAATTTAGATGGCCATGGTTTGGGCCCCTGTGGGTGCATAGAGGAATGCCAGACAGGGCGTAAAGGCTGTGTTTTGAAAATCCTCTCTGTTGTGGTAGTATTTTTCGTCGGTCTCATCATAGGTTACATCATCAGGAGAAACATCCATGAACAGTTCATCGCTCCACAGAAATGTGCCCAGAAACCTCCTGATCCAGCAGATATCCAGGTGGGTTAACATGTTCAAATAGTCACATGACAGTTACATGTATCTTTATCAGCATGATCAGCAGGCAATGACATTGTACAAACCATTCTGGCTATGTATACAAGTATAGCTACATGTATCCAGGCTAACCTACCAAGGAATACATACAGTAATTCCCCTAATAATTCAATCACAGGAAGTTACATGTAACTTTTCAACTCTAGTATTCAAACACAGATAAAAAAGTAGCATTCCCATTCTTCATTTAAATTGAAGAAAAGTCGTATAATAACAAAATGTGATACTTTGTAGCTGGTGCCATGAAGAATATTTCCAGATATATGCCATTTTTTATTTCCAGATATATTTTTATATCGAATTATTAGGGGAATTACTGTAGTCCAGTTTTTCTATTTTTTCATCTTCTATAAACAGTCAGTGCCAAAAACATTATCTACATCATGCATGTCATGTATCCATGTACATGTAGCAGTTGTCTCCCTCCTTATTTATTTTTCTTGTCTGGCTGAGGTAAGAATAAACGCTGTTCAGTAATTTCTTTGAATACCCCCCAATGTGTGCGAATACCCCCCGATGTGCGTGGTGAGGGTCATGAGAAGCAGAGAATTAATTTACAGATATATGTAGTTTAATGAAGAAGTTGATTGGTAACTTTGTTCTATAATTGTCAGGATTACAGTGAGGAAGTGAGTGAAGCTATCAAAAGTAGATTGTCACATTCTCCAAACTATGAGGAATTTCTAAAGTAAGTATTCTTTGTTATTGCTACTGTAGCTTGCACCTAGACCCCGTCCCATCTCCCCCCCCCCAAAAAAAAAAATACAAAACTTCTGTTGTAATTATTAATACTTTATGGAAAGAGCATCGAAGACATTATTGTACAAATGTGGCAGCTCTGTGATACAATATAAAAGAGGGATATTAAGTAACCCCATTGTCATGCATGTTCAATGCTGGTACATTGTAAATGCAGTATTGTACTTGCTAGTTATTTGTTCAATGCTTCCTTCGCCTGTAAGTTATCACCAATTTCTATCATGTACTGACACATTTGGTCTTATAACATCATCAAAAATGTCAGTTACATTAATATGATTAAGATGTAGCATATTATAAGTGAGTTTGCAAGTTTTTGGAAGAACAACAATAACCAGCACGACCAAGACATCTATGTAAAATTCTAGATGGGGTCCTCAGTCACTGAGTGGTCTAAGGTGTTTCCCTGGTCATCACAATAGCCTCACACTGCTGGACCATCACAGGTTCGAGGCCAACTGGTGCATGTGGGAAAGTTTGCCAGTTACTTGCTGACAGGTGGTGGTTCTCTCCGGGTACTCGGCTTCCTTCATCCCTAAGTACAGGGTTATATCCATGAATTTGAAGTAATGTCCTTATTTGAAAAAACTAATGCCGAGCGCAGCGAGGCGTAGTGTACAGGCCGGGGTCCAGGGGCCGCCTAGGCCCCTGGAAGCTCTGGGGTCTTAGATGCTCTCAGGAGCATTCGAGCCCATTTCTGGCTATTTAAATGTCTTGTCAGATACCTGTAGATAATGAACAATTTACTTCTTTTTTTCCAAATTTTCACCATATTCAGGCTGATCTTGCTTGTGTTTCAAAATGACAAAGTTGAGCAGGGACTTGCTGCATGAATTTCCAGATCATTTACTTCACGTGCTGTCAGATTGATACTATACCATGATGTCAACTTTGACTAAACTAATAACAACTAACCTTTTTGCTGATTAGACTAGGGCTCAGGGGCCGCCTAGGCGCCGAGAAACTCTGGGACCCTTGATGCTCTTAGAAGCATTCTAACCGATTCCTGGCTGCACATGTCTTGTCGATCAGACAAGCATATCATGCACATTTTACTTCTTGTTTAATCTGATCATCTGCTTTTAAAATTATTTACAGCTGCTGCTTTCAAAATTTCTATTGAATAGATTCCTCTGTACAGTATTTTTATACCATGCTGTATATCATTCGAAGCTAATTCTCTTCCCACCTCGACTGCCTAAACGGGTTGAACATAATTTGTCCCAGCTTCGATGCCTGCATCATTTTCCATGTCGTGTTCAACATCTGCTTGACCTGTGTTTTCAATACCGGCAGCACAGCATCGAGCAAAGAGAACGTCGACTTTGTGGCAGTCAGACCCTTCATCTTCCTTTAGTTTTTTTTTCAAATGTCCAGCCAACACACCGCATCCTCTTGTGCGGCCGCTACCCTTCCTATTTCCCCCAGACCGACCTTTCTGTCCCACCATGACGGCTTGTCATTGCAGATACGCGTTGCAGATACAACGCGAGAACGCACACGCTGCCTAGCTCTCCAGACACTCACAGACGTACATATTTCCGACTTCATTCATAGTATAGACCTCTGCCTGGAGAACGAAAACTATCGCGCCCCTAGTGGCCAAGCTTATCAACGGATAGATGCATAGTTGTCTCCCTTGCCATAAGTTTTGTCTAACGCGAGTTGACACACACTCGTCCAGGTTTACGGCTTTCAAACATCGTAAAAAAACATCATTTGATTTTTGAAAAAAATCATTTGATATTTTGCAAAAACATATTCATTTTTAAATCATTTGATTTTGTACCTGAGTCCGTTTTACGGACGCTGTGAGACCCTAGATCTAACCCTGAAGTATCACATGTATCTCATGAACCTTTCTGTATAGAACTTTCTTTTTTTTTTAGAACTTTTATTGACACATCAATGCAGTCAAGCAGACTGGTAATATAGTCATACAAATAAGAACAACAAGTTGCCAAACATGACAGATGAATACAAGCAGAATAAAAGCAATACTCACATGACGCAAAGCTGACATAATTCAATATAACCTTAGGCCCTATCAATCTGACACATGTATATATATTATTAGCTTGACATGATCCCGATATTTCACACTGCATGAATGAATGTATTGATCTCGCAACTTTTCGCAAGCAAGCAAGAATTTGGCAGTTTTAATAAGCGTATCTGTGCAGCGGTTTCCCAGAATAAATTTAAGCTTCGCCGTATTACTTAGAGAATGGAAGTTGGTACCCAGATTAGAAATTGATTCGAAAAAGTTTTTTCTCAGTGTAATATATTTAGGGCAGGTCAGAATAAAATGATATTCACTCTCAGTGACATTACTTGGACACTGTTTACAAAGTCGGTCACTTCTATTTAACTGTTGGTATCGACCACGTTCGATTTCCAACCTGTGTGCACTTACTCTGTATTTGCAAATAACACTTCTATATTGTCTATTAGCTAAGACGTCGGGATAAATTGGTCTACAAAACACGCTAGACATTGAAGATAAGACAGTAAGCTTGTCAGATGACTGAATATATGAAATACTTTCCTGCATTTCAATGTCCTTAAGACGCTGCATAATGCAACCAACTTCGACGTTCGTTGTAAGAAATTGCTCATTGAACACATATTTGAATCCACAGGTATTGAGGAGATTAGAGATATACTTAGTCCAGGAACTACAATCGATTGTGTCTAGGTACACGTCAGACACCAGAGAGCCCGGAATTTCCAGTATGTGCGCCCAGAACCGCACCATGCGTTTCAAAATATCAAATTTAAGAGGAAGTCGGCCAAGTTCGGATCTACATGCTGTGTTTGTACTTTTGGAATGTACTCCAAGCAATTCTTTGATGAATTTTAGATGTACATGCTCGAAGCCATCTGAATCTGAATCTGAATCCATCTGAATCCCTAAAAGTATATGAATGGGTACATGTACCACAGATACTTTAGATGGACATGGAACTGATGAATTTGCCAATCAAGACTGAATTTTTTACTTTGCAGGCCCAGTTTAATTTTCTCATGATGAGACTTGTATATGTAGTAACAATTGCTGTGAGTGAAATGAGATAGATAGATAGATAGATAGTTTTATTGCACTTTTATGCCCGAAGGCTAACGGCATCCCCCAATACATAATAAGAGCACATACATGTACAAATATCACTAAAAAGCACATTTTCCTTACTGAAGACAAAAACCATAAAAGTATACATGCTACAGTATCCATATTAATCAAGACCAATATAACTCATTGCGGGCCTGCAGTCTAATCTGTAGGTTACAGCGGCAGAGGTGATAATAAAATGCATGAGAAATTAGCAAAGTGAATACATATTACAATGGTTTACTCATAGCTTCACATTTGTGAATATATTCCGCCACAGCGTTTATCGCAGTTTGCACATATTTTTTTTCAATTAGTGAGTGAGTGAATAGCATTTAACATCACTTTCAACATTATTTCCGTCATATCGCGACGAACTAACTAAGCATCACCCGGCCAAGTTGTGATCCTGCATGGAACCATCCACCCTCCATCCACCCTATAAAACACCGAGGATAGCACACACGACACAGACAGGATGCTCACATGGTGCAATGAAGATATTACAGTACATTATCAAGTTCTTGAAACAGGATTTTCAGTAATATAGTGGAGCCAATTTTTTCTCATCTTTATTCAATTATTTGGGCATAACTTGATGAGAATCCAACCAAATTGTGGGTCAGATTCACCAAAACGAATTTCGCCCTGACAATTTTGCATGTTAACCCTTTGATATATTTGGATAATGTATATACCCGAGAAGCCGCCTTTGCAGTCTCTCACGTCAGAACCTACTATTCAGCCAATCAGATAACATTTTAAGTCGTATGCGCTTCACAGGTATAGTTGAATTGGGCGCCGAAGTCCAAAAGGGATCCTCTGCCACTCGTAGAGTGCCCAAGGCTTGAGCAACACTGTTTAGATTATGTATATACCCAAGAGGCTTCTGACAAAACTTTTATCTCTATTTTAGTGGGGAGCTCAGGGTAAGGTGTTAAAAGACATGAAAACTCTCAGGTTCAAAGTGTTAAATTATGATATCATAGAGACCAGTCCCAGTGTTAAACTCAATGTTATTGTGCTTTTAAAATAGCATGCAAGATAAGGGAGATTTTCTTTGATTCTGAATAGATTTTCTTGAAATTCAGAATAAAAAAGTACAAATTACATAGAGATACGGCATGGAATTCACTACTCTGAGAAAAGATTGGGTCAATTTTGAAAATCGAGATGTGAAACAGACAGTAGTAGCATACAACTGGGTTGTTCAATGAAAACATCCATATGAATTTAGTCGCATGCTACAAATCTTATGGAATAGAACAGGTCCAATTCCAAACAGTGCTGAATGCGATGTTAAACCCTAACTCACTCACCCATTGTTGAATACTGCTACTGGTGTACACGTATCTTTCTGTTTTCCAGGGATGCAACACAAAATATCAACTTGGCTGGTATGCCACTTACGAACAAAGGTTTGGATTTCACCAAAACATGGCTAGAACCTTTCAACTTTGATTCATTGCGGCTGAAAAAATATGAAGTTACCTTGTCCTATCCAGACATGTAAGTACTGTTCACATGTTCCCACAACACATACATTTTGTGATGCTACATGTAAATTGTTGTTAGATTGTTTTATTTGAATTTAATAGTAGTTTACTGTTTTGGGGAATGGTCGAGGTTGGAAAATAAGAAACAAAAAATTAAAACCCTCCATTACCCTGCCTGTTTGAAAATGGGTAGACCATGACCTGCTGATCCTTGACATCAGTGTCTGATTATGATCATTGGTGGTGGGCATTTGTAGCGAAAGTTCTGAGCGACAATTCCATTGTAATGCCAACAATGTTGCAGAGCTAAAATGTAATGCCTTTGTTGACCTGATTATGGTGTTCAACCCAATTGGTGTACAACCTATGTCACAATAGGACATCCAACACAATCATCTAGTCAAAATTATAGTGATTATAGTCACTCTGACCTTTCGGGTCAGAGGTTATAACTTTAATACAGTTTTTGTGTCCACCCTCGATGAGTGGTCAGTCGCCAAGCATTCATAGTACATCTTAAAGGATTATTTTTACGTGATGTTGAAATGTGACAATTTTTGTCTGGTTTTGGCTTGATGATGCAGCTTTGGCCGATATAAGTAGCAAAGGCCAGGTTAAGGATAGCTATCCCCTTAGAGGCAGTTTTTGCACCCCCATGACAATTTCTCGTCTGTATCAATAAATATACAAGATAACCATAATAAACTATATATTTTATGAAAGCATACATCGTAGGGATTCCAAATATATGATTTGTATAACTGACGCTGCTACTGTGTAGAAAATATTCCAATTTTAAAAAATTAAAATAAAAACAATAGCATCCATTTTTCAATTGAAATTTCATAAAAACTGTTGGTCTTGTTTCAACTTTGATGGTATACCTTGGTAGGAGACAATTCGAACTAGTAAACTTTATGTCATTTTTTTAAATTTTTGCCTGGTTTTGTTTTTATAACTATTTTACTAAAATAAATTGAAAAAAATGTACTTTTTTACGGTCGTTTGTCTTAAAAGTTGGATAATTAAAAAACAAAGCCGAACTTACAAAAGTGAGATAAAGTTTTCTAGATCACCTTATAAGTAACAAGCATGCCAAATATCAAAAGCGTAGCATGGATACTTTTCGAGAAATAAACGTTTGAATTTTGGATTTTGTACAAAAATGAAAGGCTAGAAATCGGGCAAAATGTGTCCAGCTATACATCTGATGAATTAATCCCTATTTTTTTGCTTGAATTCTATTGTCAAATACATTTTTAATCTGTCTAATGGGACCTACTGGAATTCCTGTTTATTCTGGATAACTATTACACTAAGTTTTTTTCATCAAGTCGGTTTAAAGTCCAATTTAAACTTAAAAACCCTGCTAAAACTTGTTCACACCTGTGTAGATTACTTCACGGCGGGTGTCTGAGTGAAGTGTCACTGTCATAATTAGAAACAAAAATAAGGATGTTTGCATGGTTTTGATCAGAAGGGGGTACATTAATGTAAATAAGTAGGACTATAGATAATTAGCTTACCATAATACTGCGGAAATGAGTTTTGGAAAGGGAAATTTAACAGACAAAGATAATAGTAGCCAAGCCCAAGCTAAGGCAATCTGTTTAATTGTTCCAGGGCTTCGGAAACTAAATTTTTAATCCTAATATTGAAGCACTTCTATTTACAATTTTTATTTCATTTTTTCACCAAATGTTAGAGGAAATAGTGAATATTTGAATGAAGAAATAAAAAAAAAGACCAATTTTGATCCTCTAAGGGGATAGCTATCCTTAATACTTCAAGTATGAAGTTACTGTACTTTGTCTTTATCGTGTAGTATGTTAGAGAACCCTAGCTGCTTTATACTAATATGAAATGACTCTCTTCCATCCCTTCCTTCGTCCCCCCTTTTCCCTCACCCCCCCTCCCCCCAACATACACCACCACCAATGTGATAACTTAGATGGGGTTCTCACTAGTTTGAAGTCAAACTCTATTGTGTGATATTTACTGTATTCAGGTGAAAGCTACTAGTGCAGAAAATGTGCTGTTTAAACCATCATCACTGTCAGGATTAGAAAGTCATTAACTCATGGAAAGTTCAATAATATTGCCCACAGTGCACTGTGATATATTCCTATTGTATTGCTAAACCAGATGTTTCTGTTTTAATTACAGAACAGTTCCCACATTAAATTGTGTTTCTATAGAGGAGAATGGGGCAGAGCTTTTCCATTCTCATACGAATGCCACACCAGACCACAGAGAATATTTACCATTCAGTGCATACTCTCCATCTGGTACTGTCACTGTGAGTGTTTATTCTGCCAGTTGTTGTCTCACCAGTCACGTTATGGAGAAACTGTCCATCCATCTATCTTAGTAGTTTTACTTGTTTCTGTTATATATTAGGCTGTATAATAAAGTTGATCCCAATGTTGTGTGAGTTGTTATATATTAGGCTGTATAATAAAGTTGATCCCAATGTTGTGTGAGTTGTTATATATTAGGCTGTATAATAAAGTTGATCCCAATGTTGTGTGAGTAATTGCCGTCATCCCTCTAATCATTCAATCTCAGGAAGTAAATTTTTCTTCTCTAAAATCAGAGGGTGATCAAACTCTTAGAATTCAAAATCATGATCATAATTCATTATTTCTAAGTTATTTCAATGATTTTAAAGGGTGATCAAATTTATTTGAAAGATTGCTTGAACTTTGTCCCAAATTTGGAGGGTGATTGAATTTTGATAATAATCTTTATTTAACGAGGGTAAACAAATACATGATCTGACTCAGTCAGCAAAAGCTGATCTTCCCTGAGGCCCTCGGGTAAAAACACAAATTCAAAATACGGTAAACATTCCAACCATTCAATCACCTTTCCTATTTCGATCACCCCCATTTTATCGGGAAGTCTACGATCGGAAGTTAACTCAGATACGATCACCCCATGAAGTGGCAGTCTCGCATTCCAACGTAAATACGATCACCGCTATGTGCTCAGCTCACAGGACTGACAAATCACGCGGAACGACCATTGACGGTGCTGACCATCTTTTAATGTAGTCACGATCAATTGAAAGGTTGAGGGCTGCGTAAATTGGCTCGGTGATTGCAAATTTGGAGTCAAGTGCGGAAAAATCAAACCAGACACTGCTTACTCCAACTAAAACGTATTATTTCATTAATTATTTCGCATGAGTTCGGTGTTTATTACTGAAAAAGACGCTTAGTTATGTGAAGATCGTCTACAAATGTAAAACAGAGCATCATTAAGGCTGCCGCTACGTGTGCAGCCTTATTGGATCAGCTTGGTCTCATGGGGGCCCAAATCGCTTTGTCCGCAAGATTGCGAAAAAACAAAGCAGAGTTGAGACTTACCGTCACAGGGCCAAATGTGGAGAAGATATTGAACTAGAAATTCGTAACAATTTGGGCTGTCTCAGATAAACGGAAGTCTGTCTTTCAAGCCCAAATTGTTCGTCTAAAATTCTGAACCGGAAGTTTGGAAAAGAAATATAAAAAAAAACTGCGCGGAAACGTCTTTGCGCATACTGCAAAATGGGCTCTCGCGAGACTTTTACGAGAGCTGCTTGGAAGTGATCTCCCTTTATGTATGATCTGCTCGTTGAGGGCGCTGTGGTTAGCGAATAAAGATCCTTGCTTGAAAGGCAAAACTAATGGATAAATAAAAAGAACTGCACTAGATTGACTGGCACGATCTGGCCCATTCAGCCTGTATTTCTATCGACTGTTCATGCCTGGCAACATCAATTCGATAACTAAACCAGAACAAGCGGAGTGATCGTTTCATTGCGGAGAATAAAAGCTGAATTAAACTTTGTCACCGAGTATTTTAATCGGAAGAAAATCGTGCTTGCCAACACGGGCAGCTAACACTTGAACATGAGGGTTGCGTTGCCCGTGCCGATTTTGACTTGCTCGACATGCTAACGTAGCCCTCGCGAGTTGATCTAATAGTGAAGGCAACAGCAATTTATTTGTCATGACCATTCAACATTTTCATTTGGGAACTCAAATTATCTCTTGAAGAATTCAATATTTATCCACTATAACACAATTTTTTTTGCGCGTGTTTGGCGCGCATTTTCCCATCGATAAAAAGCTCAATTGTTTGGGGCAAACTCAATTTCAAAATTTCTCAAAAATTCAATTCTTCAAATTCAAGTTTTTAATCTGGGTTACCTAGAATGAAAAAGTGGCTAAAACCCCCCTGCTGTTATGATATTTAAGAAAATATCGTTCCAACAAATTTAATCTCATAATTGAACCTTTTGTTGACCTGTTACACTGAACTCCCTAATAGTGGAAATGAGCCCACCGAGTCAACATCCATCTTAGCTTGCTAAGGGCATTTCACATTTCACTTAACACTGCCCTCAGCTTATCGCTATGATTCGGCACGTATTCCACACGGTGCCACCTATCAGCCGCAAAGGACATATTTCTGGAGGGACATAATCCTGTTCGAAAGTTGTTCCTGAAGCATCAAGTCACATGCCCGCTGCATTTAAACGAGCCAATGAAATTATCTGTATTTAAATATTTTGACCTGGGCATCTCAGAAATGTCAGTCTCACTTGAGTGGAGAGGCGCAAGACCGGGGGATTATATGCGAGATAAAAACGAATTTGTGCGAATCAGCTATTTTAGTTCTCACTCTAATGGAGCATGCTTCTTTGTTTTTCTTAAGAAAAATCATATTACAAACGACCTTACCTGTTTCAAAAAAATAAAATCGGCGACAGTTCACAGGAAAATGATATGCTTTTTATTTTGTGATGGGGGCATTTCGAGGCCCACCAAGGGATCATTTCAGTCGATGGCTTTCTGGAGGTGTGTCTTCGTTTTATGAATGTGATTGCACCGTTGTCGGATCTCGCGGGACCAATCGGATATGACCAATTGAGGAAATGCCCTAATATACTCAAATATCACCCATTACTGCATGGCTATGAGCAGAAGTTTCTACGTATGATCGTGCCATGCGTTAGGATGATGATCAACATCATGAAGTGAGGACATTGATCTTGGCAATGCAGAGCTAGAGGAAGGAGATAATTCTGTCAGTGTCATCAACGTCTCCCGATCGAGAGAAAAAAAAAGAAGAAAAAAAAAAAAACGTGTGTTCAAATACTACAATGCCTGAAAAAATGGAGAAGTTAGTTGGAATACATGACAGTATGGTGATAAAAAAAAACTTTCAGTAGGGGTGACAAGCTGAAGTACCAGGAAGACAAGTGAAAAAAAATAGTTACTTCTGGATGGTAAGTGTCAAAACCTGAACGGATTCTTTGCAAATTTGGTATGTGGATAAATTTGCCACAGGATATCACTCGAGATTGCTTTCCATGCTGGGTACCGAATGTAAGGTTCCAAACCAAATCAGTAGTTTCAACGTCGGGGGACTTCAGATGCTCTGGTTTTCATTAAAATTTTCTTTGAAGCATCAAATTAATTAATGGAATAAATTATCAAATTATTGTACTTCGTACATTTCATCCTGTTATGACTGTCAAAGGTAACTAAAGCATTACACATAACACAACCTATACACATGATCAAATTTTGGGAAATAGGAAAAACTATGTATTTCTAAAGATCACAGTCAAACATCAAAACCATATAACCACACAGATAACGGCAGCCTTTCAAAGTCCACGAGTTCTAGTTTATTCAGAAAAGTTTGTTGAAACGCGTAAAAAGGACCTTTTTTACCAAGCTTCTGCAACGAAATCCCGGAAGCCCCTCCCCACGTTAAAGATATCAAAATGAAGGGCAACAATGAAGGGAAAAATGCTGATCACCTGATGTAACCTGATTTCCTGATTGGTCAAACCTCTCCAACTGCTCATTAACATAAAATATCATTGAGTTACGCTTGCGCCATGGCCGAATTCGACGGAGTCAAAATGTCATTTGGTTTCGCTAAGGGAGCCGCACGTCGCGTAAACAAAAAGGATTTTTACCGATTCACTTGGAATGTTTAATAAATATTCAACATTCGTTATGCTACGAGTAACCAGGAATACATACCGTGACATCTATAAGAATTTAGACGAGTTATTTAGTCGAGATGAAGTAAAACAGACCGTCCATCAGTAGTATTCTGAAAGTGATCAAATTTCTTACGCGAGTTTTACGGTACACTATTTTTGCCGAAATGCGATTCCTAAATATTTCTAAAGCTGTAAAATGCCAAATTGTTCTGAATGTATGTTCAGGGTTTCAAAATGATGTATTGCGCATTAAATACCATCCATTATTTCAATTTATTTATCAATTACAATGACCAGACAGTCGCCGTTTTTGAGCCCATTTTGAACAGTTCAACTCTGCTCGACAGCCTGGCACTCACACTTCGATCAGCGTATAACTGTTCGACAGGACTAGGGTTAAATAGACAACAATAGACCAACAACTTTCAGTCCATTTTCTTTTAATAAGCATTTTTATAACGGCCGGACAAAATATAGTCAAATAAAACACAAGGCAAACTGCACAAGCACGTGTATTTTGGCTCAGTCTGGAAGGCTCAGTCAGGCCAGTGAACCAGGGGAGATAACTCTGTCGGGCAAACCGATCACATTCCATTGATACGATCCAGGCTATTTTTCCCCTGACCGGATGTTCCAGTATTTACGATCACCCTCTGATTTTTAGGGTCTTGAAATCACTTCCGGTGATCGAATATTTGGAATGTTTACCGTATACAACATGCACACATGACTATATACAGAGAATACATATACGAATGGTCATGAGAAGAAAACAATATTGAATGATTGAACAGCATTTTCTGTCACAGAGGTTCTTCATGTACATGTGTTTGAAAGAGCACACTGAGGGAGCACATTGCATTGCGGGTTCTAGAGAATTCCATAGAACCATTAAGACTCGTACATTTTCTCGTACAGTTCAGAATGAGGGAAAGGAATTCGAAGTGCCTTTTTTGAAAAGGATCTCAATGACATATAATGTGATAGGGGGATTGAATTACATTCCAAAAAAAAAAGACCAAATTGTATTTTTTGGAATTGTAATGTTTCAAGAATTAATTAGCTTTCAGGTGTCTGGTTGTCCATCTTTCAGAGAAATAACATTTCATTTGTGACTTTTGTCTTTTTTTCCAGATCTGGAGACCATACATATAGCTTAATAATAGATTGTCATATTGAACAACAGCTATGGCTACAATTCGAACAAAATTAACCTCGGAATGAAAAATAATCATTCTGTTTTTGTAGTTTTTCTGTTTAAGGGAATTCTAGTATAACTTTTTGTAAATTTTTATAATCGGAAATACAGTCCTGTTTATAAATATTTGAATCTATTTGACAGGGTAGGCTTGTTTATGGGAATTATGGATGTAAAGAGGACTTTGAGATGTTGGAGTCGAGGGGAGTAGCTGTGAACAACTCTATCGTTATACTTCGATATGGAATGATACATCCAGGAAGTAAGGTAAGCAAGGGCAGATAACCCATGACAGAAGTCAGAGCGTGCAGCAGTCACAAGAGGATGTCATACATGTCCATGTAGGAGAAGATAAAAGACTACCTTGGATATCGTCCACTTTGTCTGTTATATTTTATTCAACTTTACACCAGTGCGGAATGGATATTTCAGGTGCCCAATAAAGAAATTCAGTGGACCACCATGTTGATTCTATTGAATCTCAATTTAGTCCACCATAGAGTGGACACACCAGTGTACAACTCAGTTGATATACCACTAGTTTCATTTTTTTCTTCCTTTCTCTCCCAGGTGAAACATGCCCAGGACCGGGGAGCATTAGGTGTCGTACTCTACTCTGACCCCTACGAGTTCGCTAACAAACGTCCATTTGCCTCTCCTGGTACCTGGTGGTTACCGGACTGGGCCGTCCAGTCTGCTCATGTGCGTACAGTCCTCAGTGGAGATCCCAGAACTCCGGACTACTCCAGTCAGGGTGAGTGAACGAAGAAATAGTGACAACTACTTTCTCTCTTTTCATTTTTCAAGCTATCACCAGCTACATCAGTTTGACAATATGGTGAAAATATTCTCCATCTCGAGGTAAAAGCATGACATTTGGCATAATTATAGCCCTCAGTTTTCTGATTTAAAACAAAAATAGGACACACCTGAATTTTATTCAAGATGGCTGCCAAATCTAAGATGGCCGCCATTGTAATGTAGAAATCACGGGGTTATATCGGATCCCTAGATATTTCTTACTCCTCGGGCTAAGGAGTTGAAACTACCCACCATAAATTTTGGACTCGAACTCTACCAGAAAGTGTAAAATAATCCAAGATGATCATCTTGATGACCTCACAGTAACGTCGTATATTAAAATGCATTTTTTTGGTCAATTTTTTGGTTAGATTTTTCAATTTTTTTCATTTATGCTATTTTCTCTGCAAATGACATGATAAATTTGGAAATAATTCTATGATGCAAACAAAATAATTTTTGGCACTTTTATGCTTGGAAAGGCAACCTGTTCAAGAAAAACCAGGAAAACATACTTTTTTAGTCACATCCTCTTGAATATACTCCTGATCTTTTGCTGGAAGGGGTATGCAGATTGGTTGGGCCAAAATAAAAAAAAATAGTTGGTTTGCGGTGACGCGACCGACCCGTTTAAAATGGGAGCGACCCGCATGGGGTTTTTTTTCAGATTTTTTTCTTTTTTACAGTAAAATCATGAAGACATTATTCCCAGCAGAGGATCGTGCATGCCACAAACACCACCATAACGACAACATACATTCTCCAAACAGTAGTTAGTGTTGATTTGTAATGGCAAGTTATATGCAGAAAGATCGTAACTGTTGAGAAGAGTTAACCTCATTCCCACATCCACACACAGAAGTTCCTCCTGCAGCTATAGGATATATTGTGGCTATATTTAGGAAAGCGCAAAGTCCCCTAGGAACAAGATTTGCCACAGACCAGTTCTGTATCTGTTTAGAAAAAGTCCACCATCTTTTAAGCGATAAGGTGAAGGAATAGCAGATGAACCAATTTGCAATGATTCATTTTCATTTTCTACTATACATTTGTCTACAGGATTATCTGTCAATTCAGCCAGCTGTCAATGTCATCGCTGATAATTGGTCGGTCAGTCAATACATAGGATTGCCTCCCGAAAAAAAATACATACTAGTCTGCAGCTCATATGCTGGCTACTTAGAATTTTGGTGCGTTTTAGATGGACAGCCTACCGTGAACAGGAGTCCTGTTCAACGTATTAGAAGGAACCTGAAACTCTGCTTTGTGGTATGGGCAAGTCGATCTGCATATCATTGGATGCAAACAAGGGGAAAAAATTATCAGGGAATTTTAATCGAAAAAAAAAAAAAAAAAACCACAAACAAAATACTTTTTAATTTTGGCCTTAAAACGGCAAATTTTATTTCTTGCACACTGATTAATTCCGATTGGTGAGCTCCCAAGGAACGACGTTACAGGTGCTTTGTACCTTCACTAAATCTTTGTACTGGTAATAGGCACTAAAAAGGTCTGGGTACATATCTGGTTTTTTATCCGGACATTTGCATGGCATGGCTGGAAACAGCAATTTTTATGACTGGATAAATATAAATAAATATAATGGTAAAATATATATGAACTTCCAATCAGTCAATTGGCTTGAAAATGTGAACCAGAATCCAGGATTTTATTTTGAAATTGAATATGTATTAATTATGAGTATAAACAACGTCTATATTACAGATGGTTTACACAGGATATCAGATTATGAGGCCAACTATCCCCAGATACCAGTTCAGCCTATCTCATACAAAGATGCAGCAGAGTTCTTGAGGTATGTATCAATGTTCAAGCTTTTTTGTCCATTATGGACAATCTGATGCAAGACCTGCCTATATGGCACATGATCAACCACCAAAACCCCTTATTCACATGATCAAAACATTACAAAAACACATATGCAGGATTTCTGTCCGTGAAACCAGGGCTGAACAAAATGATTAAAACATAAACATGCAATATCTTCTAAATAATTCATTATTTCTTTGTTTTTTAATGAGTTTAGAGGGTAATCAAATTAATTAGTGTGACCGATTGAGTTTTACAAGATTTTCAAAGGGGGGGAGGTGAGTGATTGGATTTCAATAGGGTTAATGAATTATTGGAGGATTTAATAAGGAGCCAACATTCCCTAGGTCTATATTATATGAGAACATTCCCTAGGTCTATATTATATGAGAACATTCCCTAGGTCTATATTATATGGAAACATGAATCTTAGTTGCATAGATTTTGCTGGAATGTACACAGTTGGAAAGAACTTTCAGTGATTACAGTGTTCGTATATCTTGATTGACAGGGAATATGCATTGGGAACAAACAAGATGTCGTAAAATCAGTGAAGAACCCTCAGTGTGAATGTATAAGCCAGGTCAGAATTAGTGACAAACAGGACAGTTCATGCTGAAGACAAATGAACAAAGGGTGTAAAATAGCATCGCTGAACCTTCTTTACACTCCCTGTACCAATGTCTCGTGTGAAACCAGCCATGATGGTAGGTAATACCCACATAGCTTATTCAATCCATCTGTTTTACTTCCACAGACATCTGGGAGGTGAAGTCATTTCTGAAGATTGGAAGGGAAGTCTACCAGTAGATTACAAATCTGGACCTGGATTTGAAGGCTTGGCAGAAAATAGGTACAACAACGTCCTCTCATACTTAAACAACTTCTTGTTACTTATACAAACATGATGGAGGATTAGATGTATGTGTGGGCTGTAGTTTGTTTATTGATCATTGTACTGGTTATAGTGGTACGGTCAAAGATATCATCAGTTTGAGAGGATTTGCCTCTGAGTAAACTTACAATCACAGAATGTTCAGCTTTCATTTCTCTAAATTTAGAGGATGTGTGATGGCTAACATTTTATGCAGCTCACAAATCCCATTCTCATGGCATCAAATTGTAGACCTCCTATTATCTGATATACCTGATATGTTGATTTGTTGTGAATTGTTCATGGATTAAAATGCTACTCCTGTTCATTTTGTATTTACAGAACTGTGAGACTATCCGTTATCAATCGTCGTGAGAGACGTAATATTCATAATCTCATTGCTGTTATACGTGGGAAATATGAAAAAGGTATATCCTGTGTAAAATGGTTTTACTTGCTGTACGGCGTATCACGTTGGGCACACCGGTTCTCGTCAGATCACCGAAGTTAAGCAACGTTGAGCTCGATCAATACTTGGGTGGGTGAACGTGTGCTGTACTGGCATGACTGGCTAGGCTGATCAGTGTCCAGGATAATAGGAACTGTGGACACTCGTGTTCTGGCACATGTAGGCACTGTCGTGATATGACTGAGAAAAGTTGAAAACAACGTTAAATTCTACTCACTCACTCACTGACTCTGTTTCCTTCTAATAATGGTCTCTTAATTGTCTAAATCTCAAGGATATGTGATTCCTTCTTTCGATTGTTTATGCTCCGTCTATAAATCTTTCAATCTTGACAATTTGTGCGAGAGCTATACATATGGAACTGCTGAATCTAGGGATCTGAAATGTTTGTATGGATGATTATACAATGAGTTGATGACCTGATCAACTTTTAGTGTTCATAGATTTAAGTTTTTATGTGAAATTTGACCAGGAATAGTGCTATTGTGAGCAGAACACAGCCTATGTAAACCATTCATATCAAATTTGGAAGTGATGTTCAAAAGAATGAGTCCACTGAGATTAGCTTTTGGTGTTTATAGATTAATCTTCGATGAAATTACTAGGAGTTGGAATTTGCCTGCTAATTTTTACTTTAACTCTGGCTGTGCAAAACTTCACTGTAACTGTTCAAATATGCCTATAACTTCCCAATGGAATGTTGTTCTGTTCTTACAGACAAGTACGTTATAGTAGGAGCTCATCATGATTCGTGGACGAAGGGAGCTGTGGATGCGGGGACAGGATATGCCGTCCTGATAGAACTAGCAAAGTCCTTCACTCAACAGAGGGCCACAGGTATGTTGGCCTTGCTCCCAGTACATGAACTTTGAAATTGTCAATGTGGGGAGTTAGGGGGTTACTGCTTTGGTGTCCTGTAACAATGACTGTGATGCATATTGGTCACTCTTTTTCATATGATACTGGCAGTTGGATAGGATCCAGGCTTTCAGTTTCAGTTAAGTTGATTATTATTATTTTATGAATATGAAAAACTATGGTGGGTATAGGTAGGGAACTTTTTTTCTTTCTTTTTTTGCGTACAACTTCTTTAGGGTTGTGAGGAATGTCAGGTCATTGAATCTTTCATCAACTAAATTTTTCTGTGTTTTTGTGAAACCGTTATCTCGTTATTTGGTCTGAGGAAGGTCAGTTGCATGAAAGATCTCTGCGATTGAGGGTATGGCATATCATGTTGGGCACACCGGTTCTCATCAGATCACCGAAATTATGCAACATTGAGCCTGCATGGTCAGTACTTGATGGGTGACCGGGTGCTGTATCAGTGTCCAGGATAATAGTCCGAGATTGGAGTCTTTCTATATATATCCGGATTTCTGGATTTTCTAAAATCTCAATTTTTTTTCTAGATTTCCCAATTTTCAGTCTCACCCGACAATTGTTGTTACTATTTTTGTAGATAATTAATCTCCATTAAACCATTCTAGCAAATGAATAATCTTTCGCCTTGGGTTTGAGAATGCGCCAAAAATATAAATTATGTGTATAAAATTTGAGTTATGTACCTCGGGGGAGGGGGGGGGAATAAGTTTGAAATAACCAGTTCCCGAGTTGGTTGGCGTTATTTTATTTCCAGCACAGTGCGATCTCCCCGCAGAGTAGTGTTTCCCCAATACACTCGGCTTGTATGCAGCTTTGCTGTTAAGTAGGTCAGAGATTGCCTGTAGCTCTGTCTGCAGAGTCTTAGTAGCTGAGGGTGTGTTGTTCTCGGCCTGTGAATGTAACTGGAAGCAATACGTTACCTCATGTTTATTGGTGCCAGTTTTCATAGCGAAGTTTGACAATGTCAGACGTATTTATAGTTCAAAGTACAATATTGTTGACAGGACGACTGACCTCAAGGACAATGAAACTGGAGTGAAAAACAAATTTAAATGGTCGTGACTGGAGGAAAAATATATCAGTGGCGTCTGATGATATCCGTAATAGGCCTGGCTATGCATTCTGCATATTGTGCAATGATAAACTGAAATACGTGACCACTGGCAAGAGTGACTTGAAAAATTCTAAATATGCAAAAAATCTCAAATCTTGAAAACTTTTCAAGTCTAATGAGACTTGACCCTGACTGTTCGCTACCTCACAGTCTGATGTTGAGTGCACAGAGCCAAATTCATTTGCTTTCAGTAGTGTAGCATCTACTTCAGGCTTGCTATGATGGATGGAACTCTTTGTCCAGTAATCTGATTTATGTACTGAAAATATTTGGTTATGAGGAAAAAATCAATATAAAATAGAACTTTGAATTTAGATGACAATCTGCCGTTTTATTACACAGAAATCATTTAAAATGCTTCTTCAGCCATCTAGGACCCCAGAGCTTCCAGAGCTGGACCCCGGCTTAAAGTACTAGGATAGTATTTTTTCAGATTTTTTACAAAGATCCATTCCAATCTCTGAATAGTCCAGGGTACTCTGTTTCTCTACCTGGATTTTTCACCGGCACAATAGACCTAATGTTTTCTTCTGACATGGCTTTAACATTTCAATGTTGATATTTATGATTTTGGCTTGTCATTTTTAGGTTGGAGGCCTCGGAGAACGATCATCTTTGCATTCTGGGATGCATCCAAATATGGTCAAATAGGGGCATATGAGTGGGTTCAGGTATAAGTACAAAAGTGTTTTTCTGAACTTCGAGTATTCTTGATAGAGATTCTAAGGCCACATAAAGTTGATTAATTGTTTCTCAGTCACTGACTTGTCAAAAAGTGGTGCGGGTGGCAGATCCATAAACAATCATTTGAATCCATCAACTATTTCAATCAACACAGCTGACGAAAACATTCGCAATCAAAATGCCCTTGCCAGCAAATGCCAAGTCAACAAATGCTTGGTGGGCCATCGTCCCGGAATTCTCCACAGGGCACATGAGTATCACTGTCCCTTCCTGATGGTTGTGGTCAAGTGCAGCTGCCAGGGTTGACCTGGGATGTCATTGTGCACACCCCAGGTCATGGTAAGAAAAGGCCTCAGCTCCTCAGACAGCTTGTCTTAAGAGGCGACTAACTGGGGCACCCGTGGGGTTCCCGGTTGTGAAAAGGAATAGAACTGTAGAATGGGGTTCCCGAGTGAGAAAAGAAATAGGACTCTAACATCAGGATATGAATTAAGTATAGTTGAATTCAACGTTAAATCATATTCACTCACTCGCTCAGATAAGATAAGATCCAGGTTTTCCGATATAAATTTCAAACACTTGGATTGACTTACTGGAAAACCCATATTAGAAGGGTGTGCCTTCACCCCAAATATTCTCCTCCTCTTACATATTAAATATAATTTGAGGGAAAATGAAGTATTCCCAAAAGATCAAGTTGTAATCCCAATTCACCGACCTCAGAGAGCCATGTATCAACCAGACGATAAAGTATTTCCTATTTTGTTGTTTACAGGAGAATGCGAAGCAGCTTGGATCAGGGGCAGTCGCATATATTAATCTGGATGCTCTGATCAGAGGTGAGTATAGCCCTTTCCAGAAAGTGTCTGATCTCCCCTTGAATAAGT
This sequence comes from Hanleya hanleyi, assembly GCA_036873755.1. Lineage (NCBI taxonomy): Eukaryota > Metazoa > Mollusca > Polyplacophora > Lepidopleurida > Hanleyidae > Hanleya > Hanleya hanleyi. The sequence continues at coordinate 16,534 of JAVTVY010010927.1, read as the reverse complement.
GCCGCTCTCTAAGTTTAGAAGTATGAAAAGCTGCTTCTGGGAAGTAGTCGCTTCGGTTTTACTTTTATCAAAGGCACCCGCAATTATTTTGAATAATATATTGATAAAATATTCCAGAATATTTGTTTAAAAAAACTTCTCTGTTTATATTTTTACATGAACCAATAGATCCTACATATGTGTACATTAGAAGCATAATTTTCTAGAAAAATAGAATATTTAATTACTAAAACTAAGTCCTTTGCACCAAAACACCCCAAGTAGAACAAGAGAGATAAACCCCTTTCCGAATTGGGCTATTGGTCCAGTATAAACCATGCTAAATTCTCTGAATGATAGCGTTGGGGTCTTAACCCTAATGCCTTGCTTTGATAGTAGAAGTACCCCACCCTGCACTGACTGAATTATGCAACAAGGAAGAAAATATAAGAACCAACTTCAGGCTTTGAATTTGGGGGAAAATAGGGCAAGGCCACTTTGGTCTTGGATAATGAACCATCCATTGAAGTGTAATCGAACCAAAACCAGGTGGCTCCTGAATTACCGATGTCATAAAACTGTATGATGCTGTTTACGGTAACAGGAAGAGGGAAAGCTGTTTAGTAAACGAAACCACCGATCACCGAAGGACTTTGCTTTTTCAACGCAAACACATGATGGAAATAAGATTGGTTTTATTCTTAGGGTCACGTAGGCCACTTGAGGCTTCACAGTGGCCGTGTTGTGGCTGTGTACTTGGTGGAAAATTGTAGGGCCTGAAGGCAAATGAAAGGGGCACCGATGGCAATTGCCGTCGTTGCCGCCGTCAAATTCAAAGCCTGCAACTTTTCAACTTCAGCAGAACGTCATGATATGACTGAAATATAGTTCAAAGCGACGTTGAATCATATTCACTCGCTCACTCACTCAGTCAACTTCAGCAGGTTAGAGAGAACCACCTTTCTAAAATGGAGGTAAGAAAGATTGTTTTTGTCCAATAAATTCAAGAATATATCAAACAAAGAGACATCCGCCATAGGCGACCATGGACATATATATATCTGCATCGGATTGTCATCTATCTAAAACAAATTGTCATCTATCTAATTTGCATAAGAAAAAGACGACATGTTTTGTTCTCTATCAACAATTAGATTTTGGACACTTTCATTGGAAAACCATGGTTACGACATGTAACACTATATAAGGTAAGTCGATCACCTGAAGGTTTGGGAGTGTTCATGTAACACTATATAAGGTAAGTCGATCACCTGAAGGTTTGGGAGTGTTCATGTAACACTATATAAGGTAAGTCGATCACCTGAAGGTTTGGGAGTGTTCATGTAACACTATATAAGGTAAGTCGATCACCTGAAGGTTTGGGAGTGTTCATGTAACACTATATAAGGTAAGTCGATCACCTGAAGGTTTGGGAGTGTTCATGTAACACTATATAAGGTAAGTCGATCACCTGAAGGTTTGGGAGTGTTCATGTAACACTATATAAGGTAAGTCGATCACCTGAAGGTTTGGGGAGTGTTCATGTAACACTATATGTGTCGATCACCTGAAGGTTTGGGAGTGTTCATGTAACACTATATAAGGTAAGATCACCTGAAGGTTTGGGAGTGTTCATGTAACACTATATAAGGTAAGTCGATCACCTGAAGGTTTGGGAGTGTTATGAATGGTCGATCACCTGAAGGGAGTGTTCATGTAACACTATATAAGGTAAGTCGATCACCTGAAGGTTTGGGAGTGTTCATTCAGGTGTCGATCACCTGAAGGTTTGGGATGTTCACTAACACTATATAAGGTAAGTCGATCACCTGAAGGTTTGGGAGTGTTCATGTAACACTATATAAGGTAAGTCGATCACCTGAAGGTTTGGGAGTGTTCATGTAACACTATATAAGGTAAGTCGATCACCTGAAGGTTTGGGAGTGTTCATGTAACACTATATAAGGTAAGTCGATCACCTGAAGGTTTGGGAGTGTTCATGTAACACTATATAAGGTAAGTCGATCACCTGAAGGTTTGGGAGTGTTCTCATGAACAGGTCAAAAGTTATCCAGCAAAAATGACCTTTTTTACCTCCATTTTAGAGAGGTAGTTCTCTCTAACCTGTTCAGAGTTTTGTACTTTTGAGAACATTTTGAGTGTTCAAGGCATCTGCAGTAAATTCAAAATAATGCCACTGGATTCATTCATATCTGCTATGACTGACATTTCTGTTTTGTTCCCCCAATTCTAATCAAATTGTGTTCTCAAATCTGTAGGCAATTACAGTTTTTATTCGGAGTCAAGCCCTATGCTGGTGAAGCTAATTCGAGAATCTGCCAAGACAGTTGCATGCCCTGATTTGGACCACCCAGACATGACCGTCCATGACATGTGGGCAAAAAACTTCCCTGCTTCTGGCATGGATCATTCAAATCCAAAACCAAGGTAAGAGGGAATTCTTATATATTGTTGATGCCCTCTGTGTCTGTACATGTATTTGTTACTTCATCTGCGAAATATCTTGAAATCTTTTTTATATAAATCGTATTCTAATCCTTGTCAGTGTCCCTATATAGAATTCTGGACAACTCTTCCTTGATTTTTTTTTTTTTTTGCCCCATGGGGCTCCTGGGGTTGATCTGGGTTGTCGTCATGTACATCCCAGGTCATGGTTAGAATAGACCTCATCTCTTCACACAGCTTGTCATAAGAGGCGACTAACTGGGGTACCTATGGGGTTCCCAGGTTTGAAAAGGAATAGGACCTCATCCATGGGGTTTCAGATGTAAGAAGGAATAGGACCCTACCCATGGGGTCCCGGGTGTGAAAAGGAATAGAATCCATGCGTTGTGATATGACTGAAATAAAGTTGGAAGTGACGTTGCATCACCCTTGATTCTTTATGTATTCATCTTTGTTTCAGCGTGCCTTCATTAGGAGGGGACAGTGATTATGCCCCTTTCCTCTACCTCTTGGGGATTCCGTCTTTATCACCTGCCTACACATACAACCTGAATGTAAGTTTAATCCTACTAGATTTACTTACTTTAAAGACTGGCCTATAGCCATTATATGTCCACCAGTATCAGCTAATGTATCATCCTATGATGAAAATTAGTACAACGAAATTAAATGATTACCTTCCAAGGAGGGCTGTACTGGAAACATTTTGTGTTAAATTTAATTTATTTTATTGTCCTCCGCCACGAAGTGGTGGGAGGACTTGGAAATGCTAGCCGTCCGTCCTTCCGTCCGTCCGTCCGTCCGTCCGTCCCACATCTTGTGAACGCGATATCTTGAGAACAATTCGACCAATCGACTTCAAACTTGAGAAGGTGCTTCACATCAGTTGGACGGCCATTGGTATTGATTTTCACTGAGGTACGTAATCCAAGATGGCCGCCATCGACCATATTGAATTCTGTCCGTCCCACATCTTGTGAACGCGATATCTCGAGAACAATTCGACCAATCGACTTCAAACTTGAGAAGGTGCTTCACATCAGTTGGATGGCCATTGGTATTGATTTTCACTGAGGTACGTAATCCAAGATGGCCGCCATCGACCATATTGGATTCTGTCCGTCCCACATCTTGTGAACGCGATATCTCAAGAACAATTCGACTAATCGACTTCAAACTTGAGAAGGTGCTTCACATCAGTTAGACGGCCATTGGTATTGATTTTCACTGAGGTACGTAATCCAAGATGGCCGCCATCGACCATATTGGATTCTGTCCGTCCCACATCTTGTGAACGCGATATCTCGAGAACAATTCGACCAATCGACTTCAAACTTGAGAAGGTGCTTCACATCAGTTGGACGGCCATTGGTATTGATTTTCACTGAGGTACGTAATCCAAGATGGCCGCCATCGACCATATTGGATTCTGTCCGTCCCACATCTTGTGAACGCGATATCTCGAGAACAATTCGACCAATCGACTTCAAACTTGAGAAGGTGCTTCACATCAGTTGGACGGCCATTGGTATTGATTTTCACTGAGGTACGTAATCCAAGATGGCCGCCATCGACCATATTGGATTCTGTCCGTCCCACATCTTGTGAACGCGATATCTCGAGAACAATTCGACCAATCGACTTCAAACTTGAGAAGGTGCTTCACATCAGTTGGACGGCCATTGGTATTGATTTTCACTGAGGTACGTAATCCAAGATGGCCGCCATCGACCATATTGGATTCTGTCCGTCCCACATCTTGTGAACGCGATATCTCGAGAACAATTCGACCATCGACTTCAAACTTGAGAAGGTGCTTCACATCAGTTAGACGGCCATTGGTATTGATTTCCACTGAGGTACGTAATCCAAGATGGCCGCCATCGACCATATTGGATTCTGTTCGTCCCACATCTTGTGAACGCGATGTCTTGCGAACAATTCGACCAATCGACTTCAAACTTGAGAAGGTGCTTCACATCAGTTGGACGGCCATTGGTATTGATTTTCACTGAGGTACGTAATCCAAGATGGCCGCCATCGACCATATTGGATTCTGTCTGTCCCACATCTTGAGAACGCGATATCTCGAGAACAATTTGACCAATCGACTTCAAACTTGAGAAGGTGCTTCACATCAGTTGGACGGCCATTGGTATTGATTTTCACTGAGGTACGTAATCCAAGATGGCCGCCATCGACCATATTGGATTCTGTTCGTCCCACATCTTGTGAACGCGATATCTTGCGAACAATTCGACCAATCGACTTCAAACTTGAGAAGGTGCTTCACATCAGTTAGACGGCCATTGGTATTGATTTTCACTGAGGTACGTAATCCAAGATGGCTGCCATCGACCGTATTGGATTCTGTCCGTCCCACATCTTGTGAATGTGATATCTCAAGAACAATTCCACCAATCAACTTCAAGCTTGGGGAGGTTCTTCACATCAGTCAGACGGCCATTGGTATTGGTTTTCACTGAGGTACGTAATCCAAGATGGCTGCCATTGACCATATTGGATTCCATCCGTCCCAGATCTTGTGAACGCGATATCTCGAGAACAATTCCATCCATCAACTTTAAGCTTGGGAAGGTTCTTCACATCAGTCAGACGGCCATTGGTATTGATTTTCACTGAGGTACGTAATCCAAGATGGCTGCCATTGACCATATTGGATTCCATCCATCTCGGATCTTGTGAACGTGATATCTCGATAACAATTTGACCAATCGACTTCAAACTCGAGAGGGTGTTTCACATCAGTTAGACAGCCATTGGTATTGATTTTCATTGAGGCAGTATGTAATCCAAGATGGCTGCCATTGACCATCTTGGATTTCACTCGCCCATATTGTACCCGTCTGTGTTGTGAACGCGATATCTTGATCTATTCCACCCATCAATTTATAAACCTCACCATCCACAAATCCATATACAACTACAGACTTACATTCCAGTGTTACACTACCCATTACTGCTTCCCAAACCTCCTCAAATTGTCTCAACAATTCCAGATAAAGGTCTCTTTCCACATACACATATCCACTTTCCAAGTTATATTTAAGGAGATAATGGAAGCGTATATGCTGCATGCTCTCAAACAGGCTACTTGGCGGAGGACCTGCTAGCTACTCAGCTTGTTTTTCTTTATTCGCTCAGGCCTTTGGAACTTTACCGACTTACCCAGCGTACAGTACCTTAGATGATACATACGAGTACATCCGCACGTTTATAGACCCAGAATTGAAACTTCACGCAACAGTCGCCAAGGTGATAGGGGATGCCATTCTTCGATTGGCTGATTCCATGCTACTTCCCCTGGATGTGAACAGCTATTCAGATTTACTAGATGAGGGCTGGCGTAATTTACAAGATTATAAAATATCTTTCGATGAAAAGGACATCAGTCTAGGTGAGTGGTTAACTCATCCATATAACCATGATCAGTCGAATTCTTCCATTGCATGATGAGCAAACAATGTTTAATCCAATGTTACCCTTGAAAGTTTGAATATCAGAACCCTCAAAACCAGAATCCCCAATATAGATATTTTTCAATATTCTCATGGATTCAGTAGGCTCGTAATAGTCAGTTTGCCAGAAGCAACACTGTCTGAAAATGTGTCATGGAGAGTTGTATCCACTAATGAGATTTGTCTTCAGTCTGTTTCATGGAGCTTCCGAGTTTCATACCCGCAAACAATTCCCAACTGTTTTATCCCCCTCCCTCTGCTACCCTTCATTACCATCTGTTGCATGCATAATACTTAACCCCCTATACTTGTAGCATTGTGAGGGTTGAAAATGGAAACTTTAGAAAGATTTCAAACTGAAAAACATTTTATATTCAAAATTTTATTCCTTTGGACAGCTTGGTGCTTGCTGACTTCTAATCTGTTTATCAACTCGGCACCTCTAACAAATGATGAATACATGACTAGGTGACAATTGCCGCATTACTCATATGTTTGTTTTCTTTTAATGTTCTAGATGAATAAAATGTCTCACTTCAATTTTTTTTGTTCCAGATAATTTAAAGAATGCCTCAGATGAGTTCAAAATTGCAGCTAAAGTATTCTCATCTAATTTTTCATCACTAGACAAATCACATGCCAGGTAAGTTGTAGAATATCAAAAAATCTAGATAACTTTACTGTACTCTGATAAATATGCAGTTTCTGGCCATGCGGTAACTTAAGTGATATTTAAGAAATACAGCGGTTCAGTATTTTAGATATTCAGCCTTTATTACATATATTGAGTTATGGCTGGGCATTAGCATATGTAGCCCATTCAAATAGGGAGATTTGGTTTAGGAATGGAGTTATCTCCCCTGTCACAATCAAGGGGGGTAACTCTCAACTATAAAATTGGCTACTTGTCTGTTAGAGAGGGGATCAAAAGGCTGAACATTTCATTTTATACTAAGCATATCCAGTGGGACTGTGCCGAGTTCTTCTTTGGAATGTTGGAATATACACATGTGCATTCTTGAACAGTAGAACTAGAGTTCCAGAACTAGGGTTGAAACCAGAGTTCCATTCATACATTTCTGGACTCCGCCCCATGTCAAAAAATACATGCCTTGGTTGACTCTGAACTGTTGGTCAGGCAGCAATAGGATTAGAGGAATGGTTGACAGCTTAATAATAAATGCTTTATTTAACGAGGGTTACACAATCAGTCAGAGACTGTTCTCCCTTGAGGCCCTCATAACAAAAGAAAGATGTTCAAATATATTGTATCTATAAAGCACAATTGATGATGATAATATATATGTAACATACAAATAATCAATCTCTGTTATTATTTACAAAATTATTTACAAGTTTCTTGAATGAATTCTTTAGAACTGTTACCTCCTGAACTGTAGTTTTTTCTCTCAAGAGTGAGTTCTACAGTCCATCATTTGACACTGGTACATTCCAACATTCAACTTCAGTACTATATGAGCATAGAGCTCCAGACACCTTTATTCTACAGCTGATCACATGGATGTTTACTTCCTGGGGATATCGGATCCATAGTTGCAAATTAAGGGACTTTCTCTGAGCTTCCTACTTATATTGATGTAATATTGATGTTCCTTTCTTTCAGTGAGTTTGATATACACTTGTTGAATGATCAGTTATTGCGGGTGTCTCGTGCTTTTATAGTCGACAAGGGTCTGCCTGGTACCCCACATTACAGGTGAGATATGCACAGGGAACTGTGTCATTGTTTTGGTATCAAACTTAAGGATGTCCGCTGGTGGTTTTTGACTTTGGCAGCCATTTTGCCTGTTTTTCTATTGGGTTATCTCCCTTCCCTAGGTTAAGAGATGAGGATTTCCTTTAAAAGCCTTCTAGCCGAGAATTTTGCACACCAACATCCATCCAATTTGCTAAATTTTGATAGACATTGTGATTATCCGCAAACAGTTAGAATATAAGAAAAAGTTAAATACTATTTATATGAATTTTTCGTGAATATGCTTCAAAACTAGGGCTATTCCCTATGCTTTCTGGGTTATCAAATTGAGCATGGGTCAGTCCACATAACGTTGCCTACAGCTAAAAAATGCACACCAACCTATATTTATTTCTTTGTTTTTCCTCATATTACACAATTATGAAAGCAACAACACACATTATTCAAAAAGTTAATTACTTTGATTTACCACCAGCGGACATCCTTAAATGAGGCTAGCACATAATTCTAGATATCTTGAATCTTGTGTATAAAATGATTGAACATCACTGAACATTTATTGATTAGGTTAATTAGACAAATTCCATGAGAATTCTAGGTAATGAAAAATGGAAAATTATATATATATACCTGGTATTTGTTATCTAGTTTTGTGAAAAATAATATGGGGTAATCACCAAAAACATTACGTAACTTCATATGCAGCTGATGGAAAACAGCTTCAGAATTAAAAATGTCTGAAATAAAAATTTTGGAAGTGATTATACATTAACAACAAGATATATCCTCATGCTTAGAGCATTGTTACCGCTGTGGGGTCTTGTCGTTGCCATGTACGTACGTCCGTCCGTCCCTCCGTCCGTCCGTCCGTCCGTCCGTCCGTCCGTCAACATGTTCTTGTCCGCTGAATATCTGCTGATCTATGAAGTCAGGCCTGACCAAACTTTGTTGAGAGCTTCCTGAATGTTGACTGATGAAATGATTAGATTTTCAGATGGCTATGATGATTTCATGATTTTTAATTTTTTTTTTTATTATTTATTGATGGCTCAGCTTTTGCACTGTTATCTATGCCCATCAACATGTTCTTGTCCGCTGAATATCTGCAGATCTATCAAGTCGGGCCTGACAAAACTTTAGTGAGAGCTTCCTGAATGTTGACTGATGAAATGATTAGATTTTCAGATGGCTATAGATGATGATTTCATGATTTTTAATTTTTTTTATTTTATTATTATTTATTGATGGCTTAGCATTTGCACTGTTATCTATGCCCATCGGGAACCCTTGGTTGCATGTTTCATTTTGAATTTTAAAGGTTCCCTGATACAAGAAAGCCTGGTCCATTCAAGATTCTCATTGAATGAAGGACATTTTTCTTTAATTTTGCTATTAAATCATTCTATTCTACATCATATGATTTATCCTAAAACTTTTGCATGAACCATATTTATGTCCACACATTTAACTGGTACAACATAATGCTTCAATTTTTGTCACCAAACATGTTACTGTACCTTGGAAATTATTTAAAACGAGTGATTAGGAGAACCCATTTTTAGCCTGACTCTGGGCAATTTTGAACCAGTTTGCATACCTGGAGCTTATGCCCCCCCCCCCCCAAATAATGATAAGGGTGGGCCTGTGTCAATCAGTGTGTTTACTTGTTATCACACTTGTGCAATGCATAAATTGCCACTGATAAAGCTACACTTTCTTGCATGCTGTAATCCCAGCACATCACTCACGTGAAACCGAAGTCTGTTATATACGGTATCCAGGGATTTTGTGCATGTTCCGATCCCATGCTCCCAGTTCCTTTTCGTAATTCATTATTGAGGGTCCAATTTTTTTAAGTGAATTTCGGTGCAAAGAGCCTGTGATCAATCACAAAACAGAGGTTTATTAACATGAAATTCAATATACCAGCTATGCAATCGGATCGATATTGAGGCTCCCAGAAGCTTTTTACTCCTCAGCCCTACGGGCTCAGGAGTATTGTTGTGGCCCTAGCAGTGTGTCTGTCCGTCTGTCCGAGCCGTATCTTGAAAACTATTGCGAGGAAGTTCTTGAAACTTACAGGTTATGATCCTTTTATTTTTTACTTGTGCCTTTGAAACTTTCAGGTCTAACCGGTCATTAATTATTTTTTTACATTTTTTTTATTTTTCTACCATTTTCCAGTCTTCTAAAAAGGGATCTCCAAGTATGCATACATTAGGCCTACTTTCATACTGATTTACATACACTTACTGGCATGTAGCCAATCAAGAGCTCCATAGTAAAGTTGTATTTCAGCCATTGGTTCAGTGTAGTGAATGACTGGTCATTGGTTTGGTCTAGAAGTCTATTTTCCTCTGCATATTCAGTAGTACGGTATTGCCAGACTAATTGTCGTATCCCTACGCTGTTGAGAAAAAAATACTCCCGACTTTAAAACTGTGAAAATCGACTTGTTAGTTCGTCTAAAAGTTATCAAAATGGATTTGAACAATAATAAACGCCTATTTTATCGGAAAAGGGCAAGTTGTACTTTGTCTTGTAACAGAATTGTAGGAACCTGTGAGATTGTCAAAAACGAAAGTAGTCAAAAACGAAAGTAGTGCCCATGTGTTTGTGCTTCCTGTCAACACATCCGATGATGGAATTCAGTTTTCAGTTGTAAAATGAACTGTGGTCGTCGACCAGTACAACGGGTGTCTCGCATAACAAGTCCTCTAAAATATACATCATGGAAGAATGGAAGATAGCGAAAGGTATGGCAAACCCAATAAATCAACGCTAGTTCATTGTTGTTGTTGTTGTTGCATTGACGCTAATGCATTACCAACGGAGTTCGTCAGGGGAGTTTATATCTCACATTATGATGGGATGTGATTTTCGGCTATCGGAGCCAGTTTTTCTTAGAGAAGTGAAATTCTCCACAGTATCTATATGTAATTTGTGCATTTTTATTCTGAAATTTTAAGGAAATCTGTTCAGGATCAAAGAAAATCTCCAATACATCACGTGGGGTTTTTTTCAAAGCACAATGAGGTTGGGCTTGCAATGTTGTAACAATGTGACTAGGCACTAAGGTACTAATACATGTAAGGTATTGGAGGTTTGTTTTGATTCTGAATAGATCTCCTTTGAATTTCAGAATAAGAAAACACCGGTGTCCGAAATTCCGTAAGATTTTCTTGTCCAGACAATAACTCGTGAACGATTTAACCGATCAACTTGAAACTTGGGAGTGTGCCTTGACATTGGCAAGAGGACGGTTGGGATTGTTTTTCGCCAAAGTGCATAATCCATTATGGCCGCCGTCAGCCATTTTGGATTATAAGCAGTTGGATCTTACATTTTCTTGTCCAGACAATAACTCGTGAAAGATTTAACTGATCAACTTCAAACTTGGGGTGTGCCTTGACATTAGTGAGAGGACGGTTGGGATTATTTTCAGCAATGTGCGTAATCTAATATGGCCGCCGTCAGCCATATTGGATTATAAGCAGTTGGATCGTAGATTTTCTTGCCCAGACAATAACTTCTGAACGATATAACCGATCAACTTCAAACTTGGGGTGTGCCTGGACATTGGTGAGACTGAGAGGACGATTGGGATTGTTTTTCGGCAATGTGCGTAATCTAATATGGCCGCCGTCAGCCATATTGGATTATAAGCATTTGGATCCTTTCCGGACAATAATTCGAGAGCGATTCAACCGATTTACTTCATATGTGGGGAGTGCCTTGACATTGTTGAGAGGAGGATTAGGATTGTTTTTCAAGGACGTACTTCATCCAATATGGTCACCATCAGCCATACTGGATTTCATTGGATTTTAAGCAGTTTGATCTTGTCCGGACAATAACTGGAGTACTATTCACATGGCTCGTACACTACCTTAAAAACCTTAAATGTCTTTAAATTCTGTAAAAAAAAATAAGGACCTGGAAAACCTTAAAAATCAGTCAAGTGCCTTGAAAAGTACTTGAAAATCAGACTTACGGCCCTGTCAGAATTTTTGACGGAGTCTTTTAGTTTCCGCGGAGATTAGAAATGTTTTCTTGTGATGTTCGAGAAGAAAATGCTAAAAACGTGATAGAAACGGAAACACTCGTTACGGGCAATGCCGATGTTTTCCGATTCGAGCAGGAAGTTGCGCAAAGAACTGCGCAGTCGCTGAAGTTTTCTCAGCGGCATGGTCGACTGCAAAATTTATGCGATGCATTGGGTCCTCTTCATTGCCATCCTTCTTGGTTGTCTTACTGCTGTTGTCAGCGATCTTAAAGCGTGGGATTATTGCTTCAAATCCGTCCGTGGAAGAGATTATGCCTGGTCAGTGTGTATTTAACGACACGTGGCTGGAAAATTCATGTTATGCCGACGGGCTCGAGAGGGGCCGGTTAAATCGTCACAAGGCCAAATGTAACCTGTGCGTCACTTCATTCGGACTGGGCAGCATGGGAGAGGTCGCAGTGCGGAGCCACATGAAAGGCTGCAAACTTGTATCCTTGTCGGAAAAGAGGAAACAACTTCGAACTCCCGCCGTTGGCCAGTTTCTTGTGGGACAACAATCGTCTGGTACTGGGCCTAGTAGCACAGCAACACAGCAACAGTCAGCAAATGTTTCCAGCTCACCACCTGAGCAAACTGGTAAGGAACAACTTACATAGATTTCCAAAATTGATTTCAATAATTTAATTGACCTAGTCTTAATAAAGTTTACAAAACAGTAGAAAAAAGTTTATCAGGTCAGTGCTATAATATTCTCAACTGCAGTGACAGGCCAAAAAAAAAATCAAGAGTTTTCTCCCCTGCACAAAACTTCTGTGCAGTTTTTAGAATATTGTTATTTTAAGAATTTGAAGTAACATTGAAGGTACAATTTTCACACAATTGAATAGAGTACATTTAAACAATCATTGTTCATTGTTAATACAAATTATCTTTTATTTCCCAGGATCTGGAACATCTACATCCAGCCATGGCATCATTTGTCACCAGAGAGGAAACGGTCAAATCAGAAGTGCTGTGGACACTCCATGTTGTAAAGCGAGATAATTCATTCAAATCAAATGAAGGAATCGATCAATTAGTCCGAACCATGTTTCTAGACAGCGAGACCGCCAAACGATTCTCTTGTGGAGAGAAAAAAAACTATGTATTTGTGCTGCTTTGGACTGGCCGGCACCCCACTTCAAACCCTTACTTGCTAACCAGATCAGTCAGCAGGGCCCATTTGTGCTATGCTTTGATGAAAGCATGAATGATATTACCAAAAACAAACAACTTGACGTGCACATTTGTTTTTGGGATGAAATTAATAACAAACTTTGTGTAATAGTAAGTTAAAGAACAGAACATTGTGTTGCTAAATTTCTGTGTTTATGTTGGTAAATGACTGTCAATTATTGGTCTGTGTTGGAAATGCTTCCTATGTGCTGATATTTCTGTAATAAATCTTGGGATTTCACTCTCTGTTTATTGTTAATTCACCAGGGCTTTGTGTGAATTGGTCCTTGAAAAGTCCTTCAATTTTGACCTCTCCCATCCCAAAAGGTCTTTAAAAAGTCTTTAAATTTGAGATGCTTCAAGGTGTACGAACCCTGTATTCAACTGATATACTTCAAACTTGGGGAGTGCCTTGACATCGATGAGAGGACAGATGGGATTGTTTTTCAGCGATGTGCATAGTCCAATATGGCCGCTGTCAGCCATATTGGATTATAAGCAGTTTGGATCTTAGATTTTCTTATCCGGACAATAACTCGTGAGCGATTTAACCGATCAACGTCAAACTTGGGGTGTGCCTTGACATTGGTGAGAGGACTGTTGGGATTGTTTTTCAGCAATGTGCGTAATCTAATATGGCCGCCGTCACCCATATTGGATTACAAGCAGTTGGATCTTGTCCGGACAAAACTCTAGAACGATTCAACCGATCTACTTCATACCTGGGAAGTGCCTTGACATTGTTGAGAAGAGGATTAGGATTGTTTTTTAAAGACGTGCTTAATCCAATATGGCCACCATCAGCCATACTGGATTTCATTGGATTTTAGTTTGATCTTGTCTGGACAATAGCTGAGTACGATTCAACTGATCTACTTCAAACTTGGGGAGTCCCTTGACCTTGGTGAGATCCCGGTTAGGATTGTGTTTCATGAACGAGCATAATCCAATTTGGCTGCCATCAACCAGGGATATTGGATTATGTTCCATTTTAAGCAGTTGCATCTTGTCTGGACAACAACTATAGAATAATTCAACTGATCGACTTTAATCTTGCAGTTTGGCTTGACATTGGCGAGAGGACGGTTGGGATTGTTTTTCAGGAATGTGCATAATCCATTATGGCCGCCGTCACGGCGTCAGCCATTTTGGATTATAAGCAGTTGGATCTTACATTTTCTTGTCCGGACAATAACTCGTGAACGATTCAACCAATCAACTTCAAACTTGGGGTGTGCCTTGACATTGGTGAGAGGACGGTTGGGATTATTTTTCAGCAATGTGCGTAATCTAATATGGCTGCCGTCAGCCATATTGGAGTATAAGCAGTTGGATCTTACATTTTCTTGTCCGGACAATAACTCGTGAACGATTCAACCGATCAACTTCAAACTTGGGGTGTGCCTTGACATCGATGAGAGGACAGATGGGATTGTTTTTCAGCGATGTGCATAATCCAATATGGCCGCTGTCAGCCATATTGGATTATAAGCAGTTTGGATCTTTGATTTTCTTGTCTGGACAATAACTCGTGAGCGATTTAACCAATCAACTTCAAACTTGGGGTGTGCCTTGAAATTGGTGAGAGGACTGTTGGTATTGTTTTTCAGCAATGTGCATATCTAATATGGCCGCCGTCACACATATTGGATTATAAGCAGTTGGATCTTGTCCGGACAATAACTCGAGAACGATTCAACCGATCTACTTCATACCTGGGGAGTGCCTTGACATTGTTGAGAGGAGGATTAGGATTGTTTTTCAAGGACGTGCTTCATCCAATATGGCCACCATCAGCCATATTGGATTTCATTGGATTTTAGTTTGATCTTGTCCGGACAATAGCTGGAGTGCGATTCAACTGATCTACTTCAAACTTGGGGAGTCCCTTGACCTTGGTGATATCCCGGTTAGGATTGTGTTTCATGAACGAGCATAATCCAATGTGGCTGCCATCAACCAGGGATATTGGATTATGTTGCATTTTAAGCAGTTGCATCTTGTCTGGACAACAACTCTAGAATAATTCAACTGATCGACTTCAAACTTGCAGTTTGGCTTGACTTCGTTGAGAGGACAGTTGGCATTGCTTTTCAGTTATCTGTGTAATCCAAGATGGCCACCATCAGTCATCTTAGATTTTCAGCATTTATATCTTGTCTGGACAATAACTCTAGAACGATTCAACCAATCTACTTCAAACTTGGAGAGTGCATGGACATTGATGAGAGGACAGTTGGTATTATGTTTTATGGATGTGCATAATCAAATATGGGTGCCATCCGCTATATTAGATTATGTTAAGCTCATCAGCGATATCTCCATTTTCAAATCATACTCTTCATCAATGATATGAGATATCATCAAGCAGCAGTGCCAGTAATCCACTATAACTGATGGTGCTAGCGGAGGACATGGACCTCTATGGTCGATTTCCCTGCAGATATGTTGATACCTTGTCACTTTTTATACCCCCTGTACATAGTTGGGGGTATACTGGATTCCGATTGTCCGTCCGTGTGTCAGTTTATCCATCCGTGCATCTGTCCCAGTTGTGGCTTGGGTTTGCATTTCGCATGCCATAACTCACTGCTATTCATCCAAACTTATACACTCATAAAAACATCTTGGTCTTGACTGTTAAGGGGCTGAGGAGTTGTAGCACCTCTGGTGCCTCATGTTATTTCTGTCCTACATGCCTGAATGTAACCAACTATATATGCAGGACTGTGTTTGGTATAGCTACTATATTTTGGAAACTTATTTATATTGCTGTATTCTACAAGCCAACAAAGGATTATTCGCCTCGGCTTATGGAGTTATGCCCCTTTCGGATGTAATAATCTCCGATTTTGTTATCTATAATTGAATGTACAAGTTATATCTGAAGATCCGTGTTTGGTACAGCTTATTCGTCTCGGTTTTTATTTTACAGTAGTGCTAAGTCAGACGCCTATCGAAAGTGGTTCCCCTCGGCCCATACTTTACAGAGTATATGCCCCTTTGCTGATATATTAATTTCTATTTCTGTCCTATATGCCTGAATGTAACCAACTATATCTGCAGAACTGTGTTCGGTATTGCTACTATATTTTGGAAACTTTTTTATATTGTTGTATTCTACCAACCAACAAAGGATTACTCGCCTCGGCTTATGGAGTTATGCCCCTTTCGGATGTAATAATCTCAGAAAACATAGCTGAATGTACAAGTTATGTAGATCCGTGTTCGGTACGGCTTATTTGTCTCGGTTCTTATTTTACAGAGTGCTAAGTCACATGCCTATCGAAAGTGGCTCCCCTCGGCCCATATTTTACAGAGTTATGCCCCTTTACAGATATATAATTTTTCTATTTCTGTCCTATATGCCTGAATGTAACTAACTACCGGTTTATCTTCATCATCCCACATAGAACTATCTCTTCCCCAATTCACACAACACATGGGTCTCTATCACTTGGGGAAAGCCGAGGGGTTTTGATTAGATCAATCTCATGTTTACCCTTGGCTAAATTGTTCTTGGGGTATTGTTATCATCATGTACATCCGTCCGTCTCCAACTTCTTGTTACCACCATATCTCAAGAATGATAAGGCCAAGAAGCACTAAACTTTCAACACAGGTTCATGCGGTCACAGAGCAGGGGCCTATTGTATATTGGTTAGATTGACC
>JAVTVY010010926.1:0-56821 GCA_036873755.1 Hanleya hanleyi | reverse complement strand
GACTCCTCAAAGACACTTCATGGACTTTGTCAATTTCATAACAAAAAATGAGGGACTTCAGAGACACTTCTGAGACTTTGTTTTTGTTCTGCATAATCTAAGGTACTCCTCAAAGACACTTCTTGGACTTTGTCAGTTATATAGCATAACCTGGGGGACTTCCCCTTGCAAAAAAATATCTTCTAGCATCCTATAAGATTTTGAAAAATCCTAAAGATTCTAAAAAATCATATGAGCTTCTAAAATATAAGAGTCTGAAAAATCCTATAAGATTCTGAAAAAATCCTATTATAATAGATTCTGAAAAATCCTATAAGATTCAATCCAATAGGATTTCTAGATTATTGGAATTTTCCCACAAACTGTTACAGTAACATAACATTATAAATTAGAACTACATGTTTACAAGTTTCAGTTATATTAATTAGCTCTGGGAATAACCCATCTTAAAGTTGGCTGATTTGATTTCACTCAGTGACATCAAATCTCATTTCAATGAAACCACCAAACATCAGATTTGTACTTCACATTTCAAAATAGCTACAACTATGTAAAATATTCACATGTGGTTACTGACATATTACTCAGAAATGTGAACATATTTTTTTATATTTTAAAGTGATCAGTACTATGGGTTTCTATTTGAATAGAATAAAGACATTAATAACACCAGTCTCTCACATATTAGATAAGAAATCTTGTTGAATTCAGATTTTATAGTCATTCCAAATCCATGATTTTATAGTAAAATTGGACAAAATGGCAAAATATTTTAGAAGAATCAGTTCTAACATAATGTCAGCAACAAAAAAATACCCATTAAAGAATACTTTATATTATCCTCTTCATCATTATCACTAAGTATAATATATATAATTTCTGTTTCAAAAAATCTTTATATTCTGAACTGTCTTTGCCAAAATGAGTGGAGTTATCTGCCCTTGAAAATTTAATTGAACACTGGGGGCGCCACCAGACTATAACAATCAAAATGGCTGACCTCTCCAACTGCAGAAATCAGATGGATTTATTCCTGTTAAGCTAGAACTATGGAGGTTTGAAGAACTGTATTGCAGATGGTGATGATAGCAGCTAGTGATATGGTAAGTAACTTATAAATATAACTAAAATTTTTCTGTTTTTCATAACTTAATAAACAAAGAACTGGGCTGAACAGTGATGTAGACCTGAGAGTCTCAGCTATTTATTTTATCAACAAGTTTCCCTTGACATATTAAAAAATTGATATTGGCCTCAATAAATATTTTGCTATATGGTCTGCAGGTTATTATAATGTACTCCACCTTATAATTGCAGTCAAATTTAATGGGTCATGTAACATGGCGAAATATCCATATCTCTGTCCCAATATCACTTTCAGATCTATCCAGGTTGATCAAGGCAGTGTGGATTAAATGCCATTGTTATGATTGTGTGAATTGTCAGCTTGGAACACCAGGCTTGGGGACCTCATATGAAGATTGGCATGCACCCCTGGAGGAAATCCCCTGAGGGTGAGATATTTTTATCACAAAACTGTTCAGTTCATGTCAAAACAGGTGGATTTAACTGGTTGGGGGGATGGTAGCTCTAAATAAATTATCTTGTTGTTTTGATTTTTTATTGATTCATAAATTGTATTGATTTTTTCCCTTGCAGAATGTAGAATATTCCCATTCCAGATTTTTGACAAAATGCATGGTAAAGAAATAAGTTTTAGAATATATTGATAATAAAATGTTAGCATTACCTGTTTTAGCTGCAATCAGAAAAAGTATAATCAATTATGATTAGACTTAATTGTTATCATTATAACAGGCTATATTTTCCTTGTCTATTGATTGCACTGCTCATATACCAAAGCTAAGGATCTTCACACTTCAATTGTACATTTTTACCCACATCTTGAGAAATGAGAATATTTCATTTCATACATTTATTTCATTTAAAAAATTTAAAAATACAATTTGTAGTTAATAAGCATTTATTTGTTATTTGAAGTCTTGCATGAAGATTTAGTTGAACCAGGAATTAAAAAAAGACAAATTATCAAAATCCACATGATTGTTTCTAATGGCTTCTTTGTCAATACTTTCATAATTCCAGAATACAGCTGCAACAAGGAACTCGGCTCACTTCAAGCAGCCACTCGACTGATGGGAAATTTAATGAGCACACCTA
This sequence comes from Hanleya hanleyi, assembly GCA_036873755.1. NCBI lineage: Eukaryota > Metazoa > Mollusca > Polyplacophora > Lepidopleurida > Hanleyidae > Hanleya > Hanleya hanleyi. The sequence continues at coordinate 54,640 of JAVTVY010010926.1, read as the reverse complement.
CATGCAGGTATGGTTGATTTCTTCATAGTGTATATTGGCTAGAACATCACACAAACTGTTTATCTCCATTGTTGTATATCATGGAGTACTAAAGAAAGGATAATAGACATCTTCATCAATCTTTTGTAAATCGTAGGGATGTGTTCCATTCTTTATCCTTTATGGTAGTAAACCTATTCAATCATCCTGAGTGTATTAAAAAAAAAACAAAAAAAACTGGATTGCATGTCATATGGAACCATATATACAACTGATCAGGTTTTAATTATATGCATGTATTTATCGCCACAGGCCAAGAAGTTCACAATTCAGACTGATGGGTTTCAGCGTTGGGTTACGTCCGAGTGGACCTCAGGGCAACTGAAGTAAACTATCCTTCGAAAGATCTGCTGCTTCAAGTTCAAGTTGGAAAAGAACACGGTCACCCTTGAATAATAATACTGCAATAAATTCTCATACCAAAGACTGCATGTAAATGCATACAAAAAAAAGAACTGTGCTGTATTTTGTCTCAAGGATTTGTGCTAGCAGTTTATTGTAAATATTTTATGATATACTGTTCTGTCTCACTCTGTATTTTCTCTGAATAAAACTTTCTGTGCTCAAATATATATTTGTGTATTCTTTTCTGGGAAAGTAAATATCTCGTGGCTTTACATACCTTTTCATCACACTGATTTGCTATGATACTAATAAGGTACTTCAAGAGCACTTCAGAAGTGCATATGAAAGGTATCCTTCTGTAGAAGAGTGGATGAAGTGACTTGCCATATAAGGACATTGAAGTGCCTCAAATATTCTAATTAGGTACTTCAAGAGCACTTCAGAAGTGCCTATGAAGGTTACCCTTCTGTGGAAGTGTCTATGAAGTGCCTTTGCAGTACCTAATTAAAATATTTGAGGCACACTTCTAAGTGACTTCATTGTGACTTCATTGTGACTTCATTGTGACTTCAATGCCCTTATATGGCATTGCTACAAAACAATACCCACACTGCAAGCACACTTCTGACTCTGAGCCTTGCACTTCAAGGTTGAAATATGGCCACACTTCAAAGTTACTTCAAAGTTACTTCAAAGACACTTCTGGACAGTAAGGGCATACAACCAATTGTTTTGAGAAAAACAATCTCATGGAAGTATGCTGGAAGTATATACTTCTGTCATACTGCCATTATACCTCCAGCTGCTACTGCCACTGTACTTCTATTCTACTGCGGGTATACTTCCATTTCGTAAGGGTGTACAATAATCTCTACTTATACATGTGTATCTGAAAGCAAGAAATACAAATGCTGTAAATCCCCAATTACAATGTACACCATTTCAGCTCTCCAATTTTAACCCTATCTGGTCTGGGCGATTTGGGGTGTACCACAGTCGAGGGGTGGGGGGGGGGCGAGTACTCCCTATTTTTGTTATCCCTAGAGCTAGAGCGCTGAAAACACGCTATATTTTGGGATCGTATTGTGACAGCGGCCATTAAATACCAACGCTGCGTCGGTCGAGGCAGCCGGGCAGGATAACTTGCTTGCAAGTAGCTTACATCCAAATGCGCCCGTACATTAGAAAAACAACCATGGCGATCTATGAACAGCTTTCCATGACCTGTTGCTTCAAAGGTATCCTGGACTGCCCGAAGATACTTAGAGATGAACCAAGGCGAATGGCTGGCCATTGAAGACGACCAGGAGCGAACATGGCCGAAGATTGACGGAACACAGTGGCAGTTTCTCAAAGGGTGGCTTCTGACTGAATAAGAGCAGTCGGAGATTGGCACGGGTCGATTGAGATTGAACAATACAACAGCACACGAGAATTATAAACACATCCATAGCGGCTCTCCCAGCTTGGGTGTATTATAAAATGTGTAATACACAATAAGCTTGTTGTTGTTGTTCTCTCAGTGGACTAGGTGATCAGAATGGAGACTGGTCTACATCCATAGAACTACGCATAGGAGTGTGTGTGTGTACGCGCGCGTGTGTATTCAGGTGGTCTTACTCGCCAGCGTTAGGGTGTCACTGCATGAAAACAAGCGTTGGATGGGTTAAGGCAGATGTTCAGGGCGTTATGACACATAAGTCACCCTCAAACGGTTTCGAACGATTTCAAGTAGATCTAAGCCGGTTCCACAGTGTTTAGGTACAGCTCTTCTATTCCTAGTTCAACCATTGTCGACAAGAGTTGTCTCCCTTGTCGTTCCATCAGAAGCTTCAATATAACCCTAAGTATGCCGTAAATCGTACGAATAATCTGCCCGACGACGGCCCAACTCCATGGTGCACTTTAAGGTCAACATGGCCACTTCTATGGGTTAGTGTATTGAGGTGCAGTGTATCGATCTTAAATCGAAGAATACTATAAACGCAATACACTGTCCTTCTTTACTGTTTATTGTAACACCACAAAGAGTTGACATCCCTTAGTGGCGATAACGCTTACAATCTGACGGTGTTAACAGTGATTGACGGAAATAGATGAAAGAAAACAATTCTTAGCTTCACAGCTTGGCTGGACAATTAGCAACAAACGATATAGAAAGGAATTTATATATAACGAGAATAGCAAGGAAACGAACATATGTATACAGTGTAGTCCGAAAAACTTGGAGATATTTTTTACAGTGTATTCCGAAAACAAATTTCGTTATTCTAGTTATCAAATACATCATGCAATCGGACTACGGACGCAATCTATACACGCGCACAGATCGGCGAAACTTTCCAAATATTACACATAGCGATACACTTACATGTATACACGCTGTCGTCGTTGTTGTATGGCGGAAAAACAACATTACGGATAAACTTTGTGGAACACAATTATAGACAGCTCAAACTGACAGAAACTCAAGATAAACCGTAAACATTTACAGGTACGTTAATAAATCATACCTTTATAAGCATTTAACAACATTCGATATGGAGAAATATGTTACTATATCGTTTTTATAGACCTCCGGCACCAAACGGTTTCCCAAAACAATCAATGATCTGCCATGTTTTTCATTCACGCCACAGACGACCCGCACTTTTACAGCCGCGTGCTACTAACGAAAAGGCTACAAGAGCTATCTCCCCTGAAACGACTTTTTCTAGCAAAATAAATCTGTGCCGGTACCGTGATGAATATAATCCAATGAACTACAGCAGCTAGGCCATTACATGCAGGTAGACGCTCATCCAAGGTGCGCTCCTAATTCGACCGTATTTGCGCTTTCTCCACCACTACTGACGTCACACTGACGTCACTTTCAAGGCGAGGTACCTCTACCAGACTAGACAGCAACCACCTCGCTGGGGGTCTAATAACACCCCAGCCACCAGTCAGATTTTTGGACCGGATTCGGGGCCTTCGCGCACATCGCCGGAAGTGACATCATATATAGTAAAATAGATGTTTGCCGAACATTTCGATTACTTTTCAAGTCTGCATAATACCTCCGTTGATCTAGCGTTAAAAAGAATTATCTGGAGATAATTTTCCCTGTTTACCTGGACAGAGCATATGAAAAGTAGTTCGCTCATGTGTAACACTAAAGGAGTTGTTCGGCGGGATTCAAACTGAACCGTGCGTTGGTTGGTTTCCCCTATACGTCATAGCAACGTAGTAAAGGTCAACTTCCGCAATTGGTGGCAGAGATGGTAATGGAGCCTGCGAAATGGAGCATGCGCTGTGGGGAGGTTGACTAGACAGGCCCATCTTGCTCAACCCATAACACCAGTATGCCTGAGTTCAGGAGTCTCGCGCCTGCTCTGGATACACTACAGGGTCTACACGCATATCCGCATAGGTCTACTTGTCGTCCCTATGGGGTTAGTGTATATGGATGTAGGTAGGCGTGTATCAATGGCGCACCCGAGCGACGTTACACATTCTCTACTACTGATGTCATCCAAGAAGACGTCACAGTCACGTGGAGTCGTATTCCACACCACAACGGCTTCAATGCGAGGCCATGCACGCTATATTGGGATCGGATAGGGCCCCTAAATCGCTCAAACACGCTCCGCTCCCTCGACTGTGCATGCGTACCATGGCGTCATTTCCAGCCCAAACCACCCCAAGCGTCGTCTATACGTCAAGCTCTTCAAGACAAGATCCTACACGCCATATGCGGATGAGATATGGCTCCTCAATCGTTCAAACGCATCCATTCGTACTTCCAAATGCCCGCTTCCACTACTACTCCTCTAGTACGCATGCGTACCATGAGGTCACTTCAGCTCAGAACCACGTCAGTGGTCCTCTACATGCCGAGCCCTTCAAGATATCACACTGCGTCACCCATGTAGACCTCACCCAGACCTATTTTATGGGGGTTTTCCCCAGTTTTGGGTATAAAGTCCGTATTCCGCATTTTATTATTCAGCAAAAAAATCCCAGTTTGCATCCAACCGCCATTCACGTGAACGATCTCGACAAGTGCTTCAAGACGGGACCCTGCACGACCCCTTAGAATCCATAAAAGACCCACGTAGACCAATTTGACTGGGATTTTCTGCATTTTTGGGTGTCCGAGGTCCACATTTTAATGTTCCAGGAAAAATCCTTCTTTTGCATTGTATACCTCCTACTGTCAGATATAATCAGAGGGTATATCTGACAGTAGGAGGTATACAAACAGAGGGTATATCTGACAGTAGAAGTTATACAATCAGAAGGTATATCTGACAGTAGGAGGTATACAATCAGAGGGTATATCTGACAGTAGGAGGTATACGATCAGAGGGTATATCTGACAGTAGGAGGTATACAATCAGAGGGTATTTCTGACAGTAGGAGGTATACAATCAGAGGGTATATCTGACAGTAGGAGGTATACAATCAGAGGGTATATCTGACAGTAGGAGGTATACAATCAGACGGTATATCTGACAGTAGGAGGTATACAATCAGAGGGTATATCTGACAGTAGGAGGTATAAAATCAGAGGGTATATCTGACAGTAGGAGGTATACAATCAGAGGGTATATCTGACATAAGGAGGTATACAATCAGAGGGTATTTCTCACAGTAGGAGGTATACAATCAGAGGGTATATCTGACAGTAGGAGGTATACAATCAGAGGGTACATCTGACAGTAGGAGGTATACAATCAGAGGGTATATCTGACAGTAGGAGATATACAATCAGAAGGTATATCTGACAGTATGAGGTATACAATCAGAGGGTATATCTGACAGTAGGAGGTATACAATCAGAGGGTACATCTGACAGTAGGAGGTATACAATCAGCGGGTATATCTGACAGTAGGAGATATACAATCAGAAGGTATATCTGACAGTATAGGTTACAATCAGAGGGTATATCTGACAGTAGGAGGTATACAATCAGAGGATATATCTGACAGTAGGAGGTATACAATCAGAGGGTATATCTGACAGTAGGAGGTATACAATCTGATGACATGAGAATGGATGAAGCCGTGCTAGTCCAGCTCAACATGAGAATCTGTTTTAACCAAGGCCCCTCTATAGGTGCGTAAAAAATATGGTCGAATGGTAGATACTGATCTTAGGTACCTGACACCGATCACCGTTTTCCGAATGGGTATATATGCTACCGTTCGAAAACAAAAAAAAAGGTTGAAAGCGACGTTAAACCCTATTCACTCACTCACTCACCCGTTCGAAAACAGTGAAATAGTAACCGATAACCGTTTTCCGTTTTGTATTTGAGAAAATAAAAAACGAAAAATGTGGGTGAAACTTATTTTCAGATTCCGTTGATGGAACGAAAATTGATTTAACGGAGGATACAAAAAAAAGAAAGATTATTGTTCCCTTTTCCCATCGTAGCTATTCCCGTTTCCCGAATTGGAAATAGGTATATCAGTCCGATTTCCTATTTTCCACCTGAAAACAGTACAACGAAAATAGGTATCGGTATCAAATATCCAACAGCTTGAACACGATAAAGGGAAATTCTGACGGATAACCGTTTTTCGTTTGGTCGAATGAAAAACGGTAGATGGTACTTCTACTTATTTCCTGATGAATTTCATATTACAGAATTGGGTTCAACGGTAGATACTGATTTTAGGTACCTGACGCCGATCACCGTTTTCTGAATGGGAATAGATGCTACCGTTCGCAAGCCGTCCACCGTAACAGCGAAATATTAACGACCAACCACGTTTATACCGTTTTGTATTAAGAAAACGAAAAACGAAAAAGGTGGGTGAAAATCATTTTCAGATTCCGTTCATGGAACAAAAATTGAATTAACGGAGGATACACGGGCCGAATATGATCCTTTGACTTTCACGCACTGTATGACGTAGCCTGCCATCCTGTACCAGAAATACACTCCAAGCAATGTTACAGGCACAGATTTCTGGAGGAAGCCCCCCCCCCCCCCCACCACTCCCGTCGTTAGAGAAGTCGTTGGTCGCGAAGGACTAGGTCGCTCCGCCCAATTGCATGTTATTTCCCCACGTTGTACATCAAGGTACTGGGCTCTCTAAAAAACACAAGAATCGACCCCCCACCACATCTCGAAAAATCAAGACCGCGCCCATGGTTTTTCCAGTTTTACCTGGACGGCTTTGATTACAATTACAATGAACATTGGACACATATTCACCAGTATAACTTGACCAAAAACAGACCGACGAACATGTACATGGTATAGATTCTTCTTTTCTTCTATTTATATTTCCCTCTGTTCTCTCCTTGTTATTTATCTATTTATTTATTCTACAATATAGCGCTTTTAACGATCTTGAATGAACTAAGAAATGTACCGTGAAATTAGAATAGAACATTGAGTTGATGGGCCGCGAAATCCGTATGGGAAGCTTAAATTACAATTTCAATCAAATGAAACTTACCTCGCTAACGCTGGTTAATCCCAAGGAATGTATCAGGGGTACAGCTACCCAGACCATCAAAGGAGTGGAGAATAGCATTGAGACGTATGTCAGAATGGCAGTGGTTCCGTACACGTACATCTCAGTGGGTAGGCCCAGCATGAAAATAGACGACATGAAGGTGACGACAAATGACAGGGTTATTGAAAATGTGCCCATCTTTCTGTCGCCAACAAGGTATGTGGATGTGGAGTTATTACGTCTTACGGCGACGGCATGGTAAAGTCCAATACCCAGAGACACCGCTGTGGTCAGTGCAAAGATAGCGAAATCAGCGACATGAAGACTAAACTGGCTCCCTGGCATTTTGGAAATATTTCAATATTTCTGTCAGTGTTTAAGGCCCTTGTACTCTCTATACGTCACCACAGCAGCAAAATGAGAATAAATATGCTCGGATGAATACAATGAACCCGACTGTTGAAAGTGTAATCTGGTCTCTAACATGTTAACCTTAACTAGTCAGGCATGACGGGTCATTGAGTGAGATACGACCGAGTCGTCAGACAGGTCCGACACAATGGTGATTCAAGGGATAAGTGGAATGTTGAATACGGCTGTGCCATTAATTTTTGCCTACACATATAATACATGAATGAATATACACCCCCAAATCGCCCAGACCAGATAGGCTTAAAGCTGAAAAAGTGTACATTGTGATTGGGGACTCATTATACATGTGTATCTAAAAACAAGAAGTAAATGCTGTAAATCCCCAATTACAATGTACACTATTACAAATGCTGTAAATCTCCAATTACAATGTACACTATTACAAATGCTGTAAATCCCCGATTACAATGTACACTATTACAAATGCTGTAAATCCCCAATTAAAATGTACACTATTACAAATGCTGTAAATCCCCAATTACAATGTACACTATTACAAATGCTGTAAATCCCCAATTACAATGTACACTATTACAAATGTTGTACATCCCCAATTACAATGTACACTAATTCAAATGTTGTAAATCCCCAATTACAATGTACACTATTACAAATGCTGTAAATCCCCAATTACAATGTACACTATTACAAATGCTGTAAATCCCCAATTACAATGTACACTATTACAAATGTTGTACATCCCCAATTACAATGTACACTAATTCAAATGTTGTAAATCCCCAATTACAATGTACACTATTACAAATGCTGTAAATCCCCAATTACAATGTACACTATTACAAATGCTGTAAATCCCCAATTACAATGTACACTATTTCAGCTTTAAGCCTATCTGATCCGAGCGATTTGGGGGTGTACCACAGTCGGGGGTGGGGGAGTACCCCCTATCTTCGCTATCCCTAATGCTAGAGCGCTGAAAACTACCACACTATATCAACCTTCAATGTTGGCCCAACGATATCCTGGACTGCCCGAAGCTACTTGGGGATGAGCCAAGGCGAATGGCTAGCCATTGAAGACGACCCGAAGCGAACATGACCGAAGATTGACGCAACACAATGGCAGTTTCTCAAAGGGTGACTTCCGACTGAATAAGAGCAGTCGGAGACTGGCACGGTTAGCTTGTGATTGAACAGTACAAGAGCACACGAGAATTATAAACACATCCATAGCGGCTCCCCCAGCTTGGGTGTATTTTGATGGTGGGGTAATACGCACCCTCAAACGATTTCAAATAAGTCTAAGCCGATTCCACAGTGTTTAGGTAGAGCTTTTCTATTCCAAGTTCAACCATTGACGACAAAAGTTGTCTCCCTTGTTCCATCAGCAGCTTCAATATAACCCCAAGTATGAGGTAAATCGTGCGCATAATCCGCCCTATGACGGCCCAACTCCATGGTGCACTTTAAGGTCAACATGGCCACTTCTATGGGTTATTGATGTGCAGCGCTCATTCCAGATGCGCTCCTAATTCGACCGATTTTGCGCTTCCTCCACCAATACTGACGTCACAATGGCGTCAATTTCAAGGGGAGGTAACTCTACCAGACTAGACAGGCCCATCATGCCCAACCCATAGCACCAGTATGCCTGAGTTCAGGAGTCTGGTGTCATCTCTGGATACACTCCAGTTCTACTCGCATATCCACATAGGTCTACTTGTGGTCCCTATAGGTTAGTGCATATGGATGTAGGTAGGCGTGGCTCAATGGCGCACCCGAGCGATGTTACACATTCTCTACTACTGATGTCGTCCAGTCGTCCAACATAACGCCACAGTCACGGGGACATCTCCAAGTCGTAGTCTACACCATAAGAGCTTCAATGCAAAACCATGCACGCCATATTTGGATGGGATAGGGCCCTTAAATCGCGCAAAAACGCTCCAGCGCACCCCAAAAATGCGTGCTTCCACTACTACTCCTCGACTGCGCATGCGTACCGTGGCGTTATTTCCAGTCCAAACCACCCCAAGCGCCGTCTATACGTGAAGTTCTTCAAGACGAGATCCTACACGTCATATGGATGAAATATGGCAATTATTCAAACGCATTCATTCGTACTTCCAAAATGCCCGCTTTCACTACTACTACTCGAGTGCGCATGCGTACCGTGAGGTCACTTCAGCTCAGAACCACACCAGTCTTCCTCTACATGCGGAGCCCTTCAAGATGACACACTGCACCACCAATGTAGACCTCATCCAGACTTATTTGATGTGGGTTTTCTCCAGTTTTGGATGTAAAGTCCGTATTCCGCATTTTATTATTCAGCAAAATTCCCAGTTTGTATCCAACCGCCATTCACGTGAACTAACTCGACGAGTGCTGACGAGACCCTGCACGACCCCTTAGAAGCCATATGAGCCCACGTAGGGGTGCGTTCCACAACCGAATGCTTCACGATGAAGTATGCTATACTCGCTTGTAGTATGCCGTTTTATGGGATATCACATCAATCACTTTCCCCCTACTCCCATCTTTGTTTTTGCGACTTTTGTACACAAATAAAGAGTTTAGGAGTTCAATAAGAATATCATAGGATTTCGCTTCGACCGTGACAATCAAGCATGTACAAAGATCGGGACAACCTCCCCACAGCGCATGCTCCATTTCGCAGGCTCCAATAACATCCCTGCCTCCAATAGCGGAAGTTGACCTTTACTACGTTGCTATGACGTATAGGGGAAACCAACCAACGCACGGTTCAGTTTGAATCCGACCAAACGACTCCTTTAGTGTTGCACATGAGCGAACTACTTTTCATATGCTCTGTCCAGATAAACAGGGAAAATTATCTCCAGATAATTCTTTTTAACGCTAGGTCAACGGAGGTATTATGCAGACTTGAAAAGTAATCAAAATTTCCGTTAAACATCTATTTTACTATATATGATGTCACTTCCGGCGATGTGCGCGAAGGCCCCGAATCCGGTCCAAAAATCTGACTGATGGCTGGGGTGTTATTAGACCCCCAGCGAGGTGGTTGAGATCGGGAGTGTTTACCAGCTTTCGAATGAGGCATGCGGAGCAAAATAAACGCAAAAATAGCTGAAACTCGAGCCAAATTTTCTAATAATTTTGCATTCCGACTTTTCCAAAAGATTGGGTGGTGGGAGTACAAAATTCGAGATAAAAGGGACAAACCAGAGTAATACGCTCTCATTCTCTTTAGCTCAGTGTGATCCGTATTGAAAATTAATCATTTTGACGTTTTAATGGAACATACAGGTCACTAATCGTAACATTTACGCCAAACCAATGGGAGGTAATTATGTATGGGTCTAAATAGCATATATGCAAAGCCAATAATATGATACCATATAGTATGCAGAAAATCGAACCATTTTTGACTAAGATAAATGAAGTTTACGACCCTGTTCCATATAAAGTCATTTGAAGGCGCAAATAAGCGCTTTTAACGAGTGTAGTGTAGGAGAACATGCACTATTTGACCTATTGGTGTATCATAACTGCACAATGGAGCCTACATTTAGGGTGCGTTCCACACGTAAATGATGTGCGGCTAAAAGCAGGCATGGATTCGGGTCTTCGGCCATAAATAGATGAAAAATCTTTAACAAAAACCCTGTAAAGGTAAATATTTTCTAAATGGCCACACTCATGCCATTATTTCAGAAGACAATTTAGCTATTGAAATTGAAAGTGAAAGGCGTGCAATCCTCCTTAAACCTTTTCAAATTCCATAAAATTAATGAAAATGTGTCAAATTCGACCCCCACCTAGAGAAAACGTACGAAATGATTTTGTTTTTATGCATGTTAAAGTGTTTCCCGTCCAACAGACAATTTAAAATGTCGAAAAAAAAAACAGGGGATCGACCTACTCGTTTTTTGGAAACTTTTATCGCCATAAAGGAATCAACTTTTTCGTTCCCCGAAAAAGTACGGATTTTGGCCTGCCAGATATTCATTTCCGGACACGATTAACTCTGTAGTGGCGCGTAGGTGCGATCAACAAGCAATTTGGAGAAATGGTTACGTCCAGCAGAGTGATACTATAGAGATCAGTTAGTAGAAAGGCAGAAAGAATTACCATGCTGTCAAAAATGGGCAACCTTCCTTATTATGAAATTAGGGAGGAGTCACTTTGTGCGAAACCGTGGCAAGTGTGGAGTGCACCCTAGACCAATTTGACTGGAATTCTCCGCACGTTTGGGTGTAAAGTCCGAGGTCCGTATTTTAATGTTCAAGGAAAATTTCCAGTTCCGCATCTACCCAACCTATCACGTGACCCGTTGGCACCTGTCCGACCCTTTAGAACCCCTATTGGGCAACCACGACCCATTCGTCGGCCAGTCCAGTCTGTTTTTCCGCATTTCCTCCCTGGAAATCCTATTTTTACATCCACCTCAGCAAGTCACATGATCTAACCGTTCATCGCCTAACCGGCTCCGACGAATGCTTTACGTAGGCTTCACATTTTCGGCGGAAATTCTAATTTTATATTCACCCCAGCTTGTTATGTGACCTATATTCTCCATGTTGCTATGACAACCCCTTCACCAACCATAGCGTTTGTCCCGGATGTGATCTTTGAACCGGATGTGATGGTCATCCATGACGTAATCCCCTCCACCGCCGCAACATTGCGACAATATCGGTCTTCCTTGTACTACTTTCACTTGGCTAGTGTGGATTTCAAAGACTACCGCAGTATACTTTTCTTAAACTCTGTCTTTACTAAAGTTGATATTATGGAATGAATTTCAACAAAGTGAAAATGAGCCTGGTCGGTGATCAAAATCATTTGTCTGGTTGTTTTACTCTTTGGTGCATTATTATTTAAAGTCCTTAACGTTATGTTACATTAGCTGTGTTTCTGGTGATCAGTGGTGAATGTGTACTATACTAGTGGTATATAAAGTGCATATTATGATCCATTTATTGGCAGATAACACAATTCCTGGCTATCTCACCTGATTCGGATATCTCTGCCCCTGAATGGGTCTCAAAATCCCTTTTTACTACTTTGCACATCCGGTCACGTAACATCCGGGTCACATGTTACATTCGGGTCAAAGGTTACTTCCGGTCACGGGACGGCCCAGCAATAGTTATCATCCACTACATAAGTCCCCAGTGACTTCCAATTTTAATCTACGGGGAATACATGTATGGGATAGGACTTTTCTTGTGGATTTAACTATGGGTTGTGGGATCTTGGTTTTTTTGTCTCGCGATGTAGAACACGATGAGAGGGGTCTCGATGCCATGGGCTGAATTTCGCTGAAAAGTTCAGGCAGATCTGGGGCGAACATGTTAGGTCCATTCTGGCACACTGGACAATGTTAGTCCCAATGGGAAACCCACTCATGGACATTTGCGGTATGGAAGTATTGGATGATCATTTTTTTTCTTGTTGAATTTACTATGGGGTGTGGAACCTTGTTTTCTTTGTCTCGCGAGGTAGAACACGATGGGAGGGGTCTCGAGGCCATGGCTTGAATTTTGCTGAAAGGTTCAGGCAGGTCTGTGGTGGACATGTTAGGTTCATTCTGACGCAGTGGACAACGGTAGTCCCAATGGGAACCCACTCATGAACATTTACGGTATGGGGTGTGGCCCCTTGTTTTCTTCATCCCGAGCTGTAGAACACGATGGGAGGGGTCTCGATGCCATGCGTTGAATTTTGTAGAAAAGTGTTGATGACGCATGCGCAAGTAGTAGGGATTGAGTAAATGGCCGCGTAACGTGATATGGGGTATCCAATTACAACAGGGAAGCTGTTAGAGGTATCAAATTACGCGCGTAAAGTGATATGGGGTATTGGGGAATTATTGGACTAATAATATGAGAAAATATGAAACTTGTATTCGAATTATGAGAGGAGATACCACAGGGTGTATATATATATCTGTAGTAAACTGTAAACATGAATATTAATAGCATCGACTTCACACAGAGGAGTCCTGACCTGCAAGGGGGGAGGGGGAGTAACTAACGGAATAAAGTCACAAATCTGCTCTCTTTCGAGTTTTGACATGTTTGGTCCTGTAATACGAGATATACATGAATATTAAAAAGGACTGACGTCACGCAGACATGTCCGGGCATGAAAATGTTACATCAAATACTGAAATAAACATGTTGGGTTTTCCCTGTCGTCTTTATATATATTTTCAGAATTATCGACTGGTAAGAGTATACATGATGGATGTCATGTACAACGTAGCTTTGAGTGTATATAGAAAGCATATGTCCGGGCGTATAGAGAATCTGCAAAGAGTATTTGAATTATTGAAGCAAAAGATAACATTAACTAAGTCCCAGCTAATCTACGTTAATCATATCTTTATCGCAGAAGACAAGGTTGATGCTTTATTGGGGAAAATATCGAAAAGAGGTCTACGGGCGATCAGGGCATTCATTGCTGTTTTGGATGAGACGGGGAATAACCACATCATCCAATTGAGTACCCAATCCGGCCCCTTTGATGAAGGACATCGTATACACTTGTTAAATAGATTATCCATGATATATGCTGTGCATCTCATCCCTATTATGGAGCAAATGGAAGAGAAGTACAACACAGAATTAGATATCGGCGACCGAGTTTCTGTCTTCTTTGCCAAGGCCATAAACTATCTCGATGAAGAGAAACCTGTATATGAGTGGTTGAGAGATATAGGCAAAGACGGAGAAGTGGTGGACCGTGATTATCGGAATTCCAGAATCGAGAATGGAGAGAGAATCACCTGGAGATGGACGAGTGGAATTACAAGCGTCTAGTCCGGCATTCATAATTCAGCCGTCGTCCATTAAAGAACATCCGCGTCCATAATCCAAAGATCTAATCCATATTCCATATAACAGTATTAGCACCAAATTCAGAAAGACAATTATAGTACCGGTATACATAAGTGAGTGAGTGAGTAGGATTTAACGTCGTTTTCAACATTGTTTCAAAAAGATTACATTACATTCGCCCAACTGCTACAGCCTAAACTTAAGACTTCGATTGTTGATGTCGGCTATAGGTCGGTGACTGGGTTCCATTTGGCGTACAACGTCTTCGTCAAATGTAGGGAACTCTAAAGAGCACGCCTGCGTGAATATTATCGAGAGTAAAGATGTGGTCGACTCCCGACACTTTGCCCGGTATAAAGGCCGTACGTTTAACGCGAGAGGGCTGGGTGAAATTGACGGGCTATATCGTCGCCATCGACGACCTTATCGCGAAACGCGTAGTCATTGCCGACCTTTCGCTGTTGTCAGATGACGTGTACCTGAGTTACAGCTTCTACCAAGGACAGGGTAAGATTCATGTTCGGCGCTGGAAGACGAACGAGCATAATCGCAACCAAATCTATCCCACAAAAGCCTGACAGACTTTGGACCTGTCTGTGTGGTCAAATCTGGAGAACTGTGCAGAGGACGTCGACAAAGCCTTGGACGTTATCCATTACGCAAGTGAATATATGATAGACGCTGAGACGTCACGTTTGTTCAACGGTAATGGAGAGTGAGTACGAGTGAAACGGTTGTATATATTTTTTGTGCTCATTGAATCGTAAGAGGACGATACATCCGAAGAACATGAAACCATAAACTTGGAAAATTTCTGGCATTGCTTCAAAAGGGGATCATTTGCATTTGTACTCCGTGTATATATAAATAATGTCGATGTATACCATAGTGCTGTCTTTTATGTACTCGTTTATTAACTCCCCAGCTCCGAGCTGGACCTCCCTCCCAAGCTCCGAGCTCCCTACCGAGCTCCGAGCTCCTACCCCATTCCCGTGCTCCGAGCTCCTATCCCATTCCCGAGATCCAAGCTCTCCTCACCGCCCCATCCCAGAGCTCTCCCCTCTGCCCCGTCCCAGAGCTCCGAGCTCCCCCATCTTTCCCATTCCCGAGCTCCTGCATATAAACACTACATACATCTGTGAGCTTTCATTATATACATCGAGTGTCACAGGAGACGAGAGATATGGCTTATGCATTACAAGCGTCTAGTCCGTCATTCATAATCCAGCCGTCGTCCATTAGAGAATATCCGCGTCCATAATCCAAAGACCTATTCCATTTCCATATAACAGTATTAGCACCAAATTCAAAAAGACAAAAGTATACATAAACATAGGCTTGTTTCCTGCAAGAGAGAAGCGGTCAACAGTTTTCAATGATGCCGGCAAGACATCATGATGTTCTAAAATATCAAATCCGTATCGCTGATCAGTATTCTTAATCCATAATATTCGTTATAGAGTCGTCATCTAAAAATGATGTACCTCAGTCACGCTTTGATTGTGACTGTTCATATGAGTACCATGGGGATCTTGAAGTACATGGGTTCATACGGCCCCTAGCCCCGGGTTAAGCGGAATTAGACACAAGTTACGAAACGTAACGCCATAGATCTTGCACGCTACGCTCGTATTTTGCTATCAGCATGCGATATGTATCGCCAAATTTGAGAAACTTTGAGTGGAGGCGCTTGGTGGAATAGCCCTGTTTTATAAGTTTCTGCAACAATGTTTTGTGACGTTGATTAAAGTCATCACATTTAACACAGGATCTAGCAAATGCTACTAAGTGAGATATGTATACGCCATATGCAGATCCCACTGGAATATTACTATCCAGAAAGGGATAGTTTACGATGTCGAAATTGTAATCATCTCTTTTGTCATAAAGTCGACGAGAGAGAATGCCCGCTTCATTTTTATAGAGATAGAGATCTAAATAAGATGTGCCTGTAGGGCTATCTGTAGTTTCCTTCAAATCCAGTGAAGGTGGATATATATCCTTCACTGCGTCATTTATATAGCGATTATCCACAGCGAGAAGATCGTCTATATAGCGTTTGGTGAATGAGAAGGAACGGGCTTTGAATGGATCGGTTTTGAAAGCGCCTGCATATAGTCATATTCATAAGAGAACAGATACAGGTCAGCCAACAGGGGTGCACAATTAGTACCCATTGGAATACCTATATGCTGCTGATATATTGTGTTGCCAAATTTCACATAGATATTTTTAATGAGAAATTCAAGCAACTCTATAAACAAAGAAACATCCCATGAATGATATCTCTTGTATGTAGTCGAGCTAAAGAATGCTTTATGGCTTCCGACATTAATATATTTACGATCAGTTTTCTTGAACACAGATACTATTAATGAACTTATACGGTCAATAAGGTCCTGATGAGGGATTGTAGTATAGAGAGTCGAGAAATCCCATGTGGATACATGTCTGTACGGTATGTGACCTTTAGCATCAAGTTCTTCCGTAAGACATTTTGAGTTTTTCAATATCCACATACATTCAACGCCAGAGTTCTTAGAAATAGTGGCGCAATACCTTTCCCAAAATGCTTTTACCTCCTGAAGGGCCCTCGTCAATAGGGTTGAAAGAAGCTTGGTGGTGCAGCTTCTAGAACCAGCTATGAATCTAGCTTTGTATGGTGATTTATGCATTTTGGGAGTCCAGTATATTTTTGGTATGTCGTTATGATTGGTTGGAAGACAAATACCTCTTTCCCTGAGAAACTTTTTGTGATTGTTAAATAAATCTTCCAGAGTAAATGCAGTTTGGGAGTAAGTGGACGTATTTGATGAAGATATGTCTACACTCAATTCTTTAACCAGCACCTGGTAATAGTAATATTTACATATGAATATTATATTATTCGGAGCTTTGTCTGCTGGGACTATGACGAATTTACTCTGGAGATTTGCTAGAACTTCTTGCGAATTGAGGTTTCTCAGTACTTGTTTTGCTTGGGGAAGAGTACTTCTGTCAATATGGCGGATTGTTTCAACGACCTTGCTCTTGGTGAGGTCCAGCCAATCAGCGAGTACTGTAGGTTCAACTTTTTCTCGCTTAGACCAATCAATAACGTACTGTTCTAATGCAGACAGGACTATCTTCTGGTCGGCCCTCAGATTTATTCTTCTTGGCTCTCTATATTTAGGTCCTTTCATCAGGAGTAATTTCAGATCCTTATCACTCACCACATCAAGGTCACCAGTCACAATATGTTTGCATGGTGTATAGATAAAGTTCGACAATTCACAATCACAACTATAGCCTCCTGACGTATATAAGTTCCAGTCAAACTCCTTGACAGCATTGGAGTAATTGAATATTTTGGTGGCTATAGATTTAGTATACTTATATGAAATGCAAGGAGGTTCTGTGAACTTGAAATAGTTGTTACAGCGTTGCGTACCTCTGGATCATTCAGGATTCGAGGTAAATTAATGATGTCCAGTCCTTTATCTAAGTAGTTGAGTTTCAAGAAAAGCCGATCTTGAGATGTTTCGATTATGTTCACTGGACGATACAACCGAAAATACGCTATATCTTGACATACTTTACTGATTTTTGATGGTACTATATTTCCTGAAGGCGCAGATTGCTGTATATCTCTGGCTATTTGATTTAAAGCTCTCAGAGGTAACGCATACAGAACTGTACGTAAGCTATGTATACTATTGGGTACGTTAATTAAACTCACTAAGTAATTTAAAGTGATATGATCTTGAATCATCGAACTATTAAACTTTCGCCAACCATGGCTGCGTTGTCTCCGTTGATGGGGTTTAAATAGTTGGGTAATGTTGGATACATTTGAACGGCGGTTTGTAGCATTGCCGAACCCACTGACATTATCATTTAAACCAAACGGAAACACTGACCCAAGTTCTAGCATCCAGAATAATTCCCGCTCTCGGATTTTTCTCTCAAATCCAAAGGGGGAATCCTTAGTAGATGGATAGACGACGTCTATGATCTGAATACTAAAGTTATCGCAGCCATGGTCGAGTCCAGAAAAACAAGGAACAAGACTGGACGGTTGCCAATGTTTTATTGTTTTACCTGTTACAGGTAACTCAGGGCTTCGCCAAGTTCGGAATCAGCTATTCATGTCATTCCAGTCGTTATAAGTGATATCTACCATCGGAGCAGGTTGAATATTTAACTAGATTTGCACTCTTGCTCCGGTAACAGAAATGGATGAAATGGTCCAGCCCTTTGCCATAGTTACCGTGTATAGCGGGGCACGTTCTGTATGTTTTGTCATAGCTACACTTTGTGTCGAGGTGGATTGAACTTCGGACGGGGCAGATTTTTCCATCAGACTACAGCCCTAACTATTTTCGGCACAACATGATAGTTATCCCAATGTGAAAGTTAAATTCCAGAGAAAATCCGCCCTTATGCTCTTATGATGATCTGATTGTTTTCGCAATTCGCGAAACTTTAGTCGAGATTACTTGATTGCTTTTTGGAGAGTGTTTCTTTTACATTATTAATCTGTAATGGAGCAGGAAATTAGAGGTTTGTGTAGAAGCCTCCAGCGCGCAAGATCTAAGAAGCTAGTGCTACGATTTATTTGGGGTCGGAGTCTGTCTGCATGCTTGAACGGTCTTCGTCATGCTGTTGGCAGATGTTCTTTATCAAAGGCAACCCTTATCGCCGTGCCTCATGAAGGCGGTCGTTCGATTTCCTTCCTATTGGAAACAATGATCTAAGTGATCTTGACCTTTAGTGAAAGCGTAGACGACGCGGTTTTCAGGCATCCTCACTCATTTTTTTCGGATGAAATTGGGTTAAAAGTACGAAAGAGACACATTACTCATTAACGGAAGTGGTATCTTCCTCATTTAGTTCCTATTTCATCTCAAGCCATTTTACGTTTTAAATAATGCTACAGGCCAAAGATTCAGAGAATCAAATCCAAGCTGTCAGACAAGTAAAGTAAAAATACATCACGTTGGATGTGTTATCTCCAGAGTGAAATAACGCGTCTTGGAAATATTATTTACCAAATTCATAATCTCAATTATCTATTTGAATGAACGTATCCCCCTGTTCTTAATAAAAAATATGTCTATAAAAGAGAAGATTTCTGTTTGTATGCGGATAAGTTTTGGAAGCCGAGATGCAATGTATAACTACATATGTGTCTGTACATGTATAACTACATATGTGTCTGTACATGTATAACTACATATGTGTCTGTACATGTATAACTACATATGTGTCTGTACATGTATAACTACATATGTGTCTGTACATGTATAACTACATATGTGTCTGTACATGTAGTCACATGGTGGAAGATGGTGATATAAACATTTCTGTCGCAGCTTGCGATGTATGACTAAAAATGGGTGGAAAAAACCAGGTTGAAATTTATTACAGTGCGAGAAATCGGGTGAATCTATTCATTAATAGACACAGGACGGAGTAATTGGTTGAGGATAGACGGCGACGAAGAACGGAAGCTCTAATGAGTATTGGCTTCTGATTATGATTCACTGTCCATAGACCAGATGAAAACAAATGGGTAAAAAATGGTCGATCCTTTATATCAAGCATCAGTAGTAAAACCTCTCCTAAACAGATGACCACTTTGAATGCTGTCCTTATTTTCTGATGAGTGGGAGCTATTGTGATCTTCATAGATTATTCGTTCAAGTCTCAAGAAACACAATAATTCACACCGTGGCAAAGATGTTCTTGATACATTTACTTTGGTGAATTTTGACATCGACCTGAACGTCATTAAATTCGTGTTTTTAGTTCTTTATTCTCTAGTGTCGTTGAATCTTTCACCGATAGAAATACAATTCGAAAGCCCCTAAAACTCCAGCAGGAAATTCCAACTAGCAAAATATGATACAAGAGTTATCTTCAGTGCGGCCATTTTGCTTCCACAGGTCCATTTGAATTTACGTCAATTAATGACTATTTTCAATATTTTGTTCATATTATAAGTAAGACAGGGGAATTTAAAATCCTTAAAATGGAAATGATCGGAAAATGATAAAGGTGATATTCCAATGGCGGCCATTTCGGAAAACGCTCCATAGCGGTTGCTACCTTCTAACCGAGTTCTTCTCAAAACCCTACCAGGCCTGGTGGGTGGGGGGGGGGATTATGTTCCCCCTCTCTACCAAACTTTCTCGCCTATCTGTTGAACGACAAAAAACTGATAGCTGAGCCTCCGAGATATTTAGTTTATCATATTAGGGTCATTTTGAGCCTATTTGCATAATCCCCGAGTAGAGAATCATGGTTAAATTCAAGATGATGAAAAGTGATTTTTCGTCATTTTTCTTGTCCTCAAAATTCCTGTCTTCATTCGAGGAAAATTGGGCAAAATCTATTTTATTTCACGTGAAACCATTATTTACTAATTTATCAGTTTTTGCGAAGAAAAACACAAATAAAAAATCAAAAAGTCTGACCGAAAAATCTACCTAAAATTGTTCGTTTTGCCCAAGGGTACAGTGTGGTAAGTTTCAGCCCCCTAGCTTAAGAGGCCTGGACAGGTGTCAGAAAGCCCAGGCCAGATAAAGTTAAGCCCATTGTATACCAGGTGTGTTCTTGTAGCCATGGCGGATGTAGTTGGATGATACTCTTGAGTTATTTTCATGCCTCAGCTTCTGAATATTTTCGTTACATTTTCTAATATTATTTTTTGATAGGAGAGCTTCACATACTACTTGGGTGAAGCACTACAAGCAAACAAAGACATTTAATTTGTTACCTTCGTGACGTCAGAGTAAAATTATCCTTTAGGAATGTACTACAGTATTATTTAGCTGATTTTAGGGCATATTTTAAATTTCAGCTTTTCTGTCAAAAATTTATGACTAATAACATAGAATCATTATTTTAAGCAAATGAAATTAATTTATTTGGTTTTGGGCTAGAAAAATGTGAAAAAACAACTACCAAAAGGAAATAAATGCACCGTTCAAATAACCCCGCAGCCACCATTTTAAGTTTAATCATGTTGATCCGTTGAACCTAGTAATACCCTAATGGTAAGATAAACGACCACAATATGACAAGATATGAAGTCAGAAACTTTCAGCTGTTGGTTACTTTTCGTTTCGGATTTACATTGAAATTGAGAAATCAATAAATGAATGTTTTAAGGATTTCTGAATGTCTTCAGGTCTTATATTTTACACACATAGATATAAAACCCGTGGATATCTCAGAGTTGACATCACGTAGGACTTTACCGGTAAAGCTGGTCGAAATATGATAAATGCGATATTCTTATGGCGACCATCTTGGAAAACCACCCTAGCGGTCGTTTCGCGTCGTTTTGCGAGATGTGTGGGAGTTCATTTTGAAAAAAATATATACATATTTTTTTCTGAGGGTTTACAGAAATATCCATTCATTTGAAAAAAATTGTTCTTCCCGGAGGCCCAAGACCCAATATTACTGCATGCTGATTACAGACTTCGTCATTCTGGATTTGAATATTCCAACGCTCCTGAATAGCTCAAGCTTTGCATCATATAGCATGTTTTGGGTCGAGGAAGGTACAATTTGTTATTCGCAGTTGACCTGAGGTTTCTTGTTCTAACTTCATTTACTTGGCATCCTCTACAGATACCATCTTCTAAGAAAGGAAGCCAAAATTATATATTATAATGCATATATTCTCTCTCACATGGATTATTGTATGTCAATCTGGGAAAATGCAACTGTATCCCAGATAAACATTAAGGTATGAGGGACATTGCTGATTGATGATTTTGTACACAAAGCTTGCTTTTTGATATACTATTCTGTCAGGTATACTGATTCATTGAAGCTCTCACAGAAGAGTTCTTGTGGGAGTTAAATAGTGGGAATTCAGAATGGTTCGGGCAGCACGTTTTTGTAGTTTGTCCACTCTGTTTATCTGGGACGCAGTTGAATTTTCCCAGATTGTTATACAATAATCCATGTGAGGAAGAATATATGCATTATAATATATAATTTTGGCTTCCTTTCTCAGAAGATGTAGGTATCTGTAGAGGATACCAAGTTTGGTAGATATCTTGTCACAGACCATATCAACATGGTCCTGCCAACTTAGTATTTGGTCAATAACTAGTCCGAGGATCTTATCGGACTGCATATTTTGCGGTTCAGAACTGTTAATTTGTAAATGGATATCTTTATCAATCTTTTGTAGCTCAGGTCTCGTACTCAAAGGTTATATGGAGGATATCTTCCTATCATTTGTCGGTTAAGATGCCTTACCCGGAGTACTTTAATCCTATCTGACATGGGGGAGGGCAAGATGGCCCCCTACTAAACTTTTTCACCGCTGCTCCGGAACGAATATATAAGATATAAGATAGCTAAAGTTTCTTGATTTTGACGCAAATCTTAGTGGCTTAATTTTGTGACTATTTGTATGATCCTAGATACAAGGATCATGAGGAGGAAGTCTTTCCTGCCAGAATTTTTGCATTTGCCTTGCCCAAAATGGGGTTAAAACTAATTTATTCTGCAAAAACTAATTATTCTCTTTCATAGGAAATAATTTTTGTGAGAAAATATTTAAAAAGAAATGAAAATAATGTCATCATGGCGGCCACCTAGGATTTTTGTACATTTCCCTGTAAAGCTTGACGCAAATAATAGTATGGAAAGTTTCAATTCTCTACCCCAAGGGGTAACAAATACAAATAAGAGGGGATGGGGGGGTGGGCGAAATCCCCACCCCTCCTCCCAGGCTGGGGCCGACCTCCAGATCGTCGAGGCCTAGTAGGTTTAACAGCACGTGTTATCAGGTTTATTAAACCATTTGAGAAACTAAAATTGTCATGTTCTAATCCACAACCATCCTTTAAAGAATGCAAACCCTCGGTATAGTATTACTTCCACTTGGACTTCAAATTAAAGTCGGAAACCTACACAGGCCTGCTTGCAACTATAGTACGGACAAGCACACATCCAGATAAAGCTAAACAAAATAGACATTGGCATTGATCTGCATTGGCATTCATAGCAGGCTCCAGATTGATTAGTACGCTCCCTCATGCTTTTCTTGAATTCCTACTGTACGTCTTTCGTCATGATTCAAATCTTAAGGTCTTAAAGTTCTTAAAAAGACTATGATGAGTGCGCTCGCGACACGGTTCTCAGACAATCCCACTATCTCGTTTTTTTGGACAAAATTAGCTTAAAAATACGAAAGAGACACACATCTTTCTCAGCTATGTCCTATTTCAACTCGAGCCATTTTACATTTAAGATACCGGTAATACTACAGGCCAAAAGTTCCGAGAATCGTCTGTTCCTGAAGTTGACACCCAAACTGCTCGATGGATATACTACTATAATGCAATTTGCAAATGAAACAATCAATTCATCATGATAGGTGTAACGGTGCCAGTGGAAGGTAACAACTTTGCACTTCGTAATCCCTACCCGGGGCTATATGTCTATATCTTCTGAGTATGGCATTGATGTTCTGAGCAGGTTACAGATTGAGATTTGCTCTAGCACCGTCATGGTTTTGCTGAATTCTTCCTCCTCTTTCCTCTGTGAATGGAATCTTTCTCGGAATTATGTTGATATATATGCACCTACATATTTAAAGAGACGGCTCACAAAGATTATTTTCATGGTAAACCTCTACTACATTTTTTTCTTCTTCGAGGCTCATATCAGCCCAGGCGCAAGCCTGGCTCAAGCTTCGAAGCTCTTCATCGATGCTCATATTTGAACTTTTATCAAACTTGATAAAAGTTTCCTTGTATCTCGATCTTTCTTTGTCCGGGTTAGGCTATAACCAAGTGTCAGGAGGGATCTGTCCTTGCAATTTTGCGAGGGCGACTCATTTTTTTTTATCTCACAGGTACTTTACGAGCAAAGTAACTCCACATGCAAAATTTCCTACGTTTTCTCTTACACACTAATCAGTAAATTCTGAATAAAGAAGAGTCTATTCATATACCATTGAAAATGGGAGATAACTCCCTGTGATGGCGTCAGGCTTTTAGCTTGCTAGGAGTCCTGGTGTTACACGTAACCTATTGTGAAATCAGATACTGAGACATTCTAATGGCAATTTAACATAAACGAGATGGGAAGGAGACACCATGTTGTCAGGCACAGGTGGAAACCGTGAAATTGAGCCACCCTGTTTACAAATACTACCAGATAAAGTTATATTTATCATGAAGTCCGCTCCACCTTTTCAAGGTTAGATGATGAATGGACATCTTCTGATTTGTGAATTTCTTAATAACTGTGCAAGTGAAAACGTGGGGACTTTTTCATGTGAAGAGAGAATAGGCAGGAAGTAATTTTTGGATGAAATCAAATAGCAAATTTGCAACGAAAGTTCAATTAGAGGCATAATTCAGGACTTGGTCCATGGCTATGGGTGATCCAATCATTACCATATACGATACATCAAAGCCTGACAAAACGCATTTTTTCTTCAGTTTTCAGAATGATCTGCATATCTTGATATATATCTCGGCCTGCCTCTTCAGAATAACAAAAATCTCAGACCAGTAAAATGGACTCGTATAAACGAATCTCGATGTCGTATTTTAGCGATTTTAGCTATTGCAACCACTCCATTACACTTATTCTCACAATGTCAGAGTTTATAGCATACTTAGTTATGCATTTGTCTGTTTAGACGGCGACTATATTCCATCTTCAAGTAAAATTATTCTGTCCGCCATGTTTAGAGTGTGTATGCTCAATGTCTGGACTATCTGTTGTATATACGGAAGTTGTCAGAAACGTGGATAGTAAACTCTGTGAAAACCCAACAGCGTAATACAGACTGAAGGTTTAATATTTGACGGATAAGATTAGACATAAGGAAATCTAAATAATCTCACCAGAAGACAAGTTTATTTATCTACTGCAAAAGATTCACATAAACCACTCTTGATCACTGGGATGCCTCTGAGCTGACTGCAGTCAGAATATCGGACTGTGGGACCATATGACTTCTTCTACGTACGCCGGCATTTCTCCTACCACCCCGGCATGTTATTCCGTGCTGCTGACCTCAATGTTAATGGCATTATACTATGTTCCTTCAACTTACAAGCGTCTGGTCCGTCATTCATAACTCAGCCGTCGTCCATTAAAGAATATCCGCGTCCATAATCCAAAGACCTATTAGATATAACAGCAGTATAACCAAATTCAAAAAGACAATCATAGTTTACATAAACATAGGCTAGTTTCCTGCAAGAGAGGAGCGGCGAACAGTTTTCATTGATGCCAGCAAGACATTATGATTTTCCAAAAATATCAAATTCGTGTCGCTGATCTGTATTATTAATCCATATGATATTTGTTGTAAAGTCGTCATCTAGAGAATGATGTATCTCAGTCACGTTTTGATTGTGCCTGTTCATATGAGCGCCATGGGGATCTTGAATTACATGGGTTCATACGGCCCCTAGCCCCGAGTTAAGCGGAATTAGACACAAGTTACGATACGTAACGCCATAGATCTTCCATTGGAATACCTGTATGCTGTTGATATATTGTGTTGCCAAATTTCACTTAGATATTTTTAATGAGAAATTCAAGCAACTCCATAAACAACGAAACATCCCATAAATGATATCTGTTGTATGTAGTAGAGCTAAAGAGCGCTTTATGGCTTCTGACGTTAATATATATACGATCAGTTTTCTTCAACACAGATAATATTAATGAATTTAGACGGTCAATAAGGTCCTGATGAGGGATTGTAGTATAGAGAGTCGAGAAATCCCATGTGGATACATTTCTGTATGATATGTAACTCTTATAATCAAGTTCTTCCGTAAGACACTTTGAGTTTTACACTATCCACATACATTCACGTTTTCAGAAATAGTGGCGCAATAGCTTTCCTAAAATGCTTTTACCTCCCGAAAGGCTCTCATCAACAGGGTTGAAAGAAGCTTGGTGGTGCAGCTTCTAGAACCAGCTATGAATCTAGCTTTGTATGGTGATTTATGCATTTTGGGATTATTAGAAGCGTCTGGTCCGTCATTCAGAATTCAGCCGTCGTCCATTAAAGAATATCCGCGTCCATAATCCAAGGACCTATTCCAGATTTCATATAACAGCATTAGCACCAAATTAAAAAAAAAATCATAGTATACATAAACATAGCTAGGCTAGTTTCCTGCAAGAGAGAAGCGATCAACAGTTTTCAATGATGCCGGAAAAACATCATGAAGTTTCAAAAATATCAAATCTGTATCGCTGATCAGTATTCTTAATCCATAATATTCGTTGTAAATTCGTCATCTAGAGAATGATGTATATCAGTCACGCTTTGATTGTGACTGTTCATATGAGCACCATGAGGATCTTGAAGTACCTGGGTTCATACGGCCCCTAGCCCCGGATTAAGCGAAATTAGACAAGTTACGAAACGTATTAAACGCCATAGATCTTGTACGCTACGCTTTGCTATCAGCATGCGATATATATCGTCAAATTTGAGAAATTTTGAGTGGAGGCGTTTGGTGGTATAGCCCTGTTTGATAAGTCTCTGCCACAATGTTTTGTGACGTTGATTAAAATCGTCACATTTAACACAGGATCTAGCAAATGCTACTAGGCGAGATATGTATACGCCATATGCAGGTCCCACCTGCACCTATGGATTCCAGTATACTTTTGGTATGTCGTTATGATTGGTTGGAAGACAAATACATGTTTCCCAGCACATGCACATGCACCAACTCATATCTGTTCATCTTTCAACAACCTGAGTAACTCTAGTCTTTTCCAAAGTTGTCAACTATGTTATACTCGAGAAAACGTCTCAGAAATTCAACTTCATTGAAGAATATTGGTCTGG
This sequence comes from Hanleya hanleyi, assembly GCA_036873755.1. Classification (NCBI taxonomy): domain Eukaryota; kingdom Metazoa; phylum Mollusca; class Polyplacophora; order Lepidopleurida; family Hanleyidae; genus Hanleya; species Hanleya hanleyi. The sequence continues at coordinate 27,731 of JAVTVY010010926.1, read as the reverse complement.
AATATGGATGGAATGGTAGAAATATCATGATGTCTTGTCGTTAACATTGAAATTTGATGATCGTTGCTACCGTACGGGATACCTTGATTATGGTAGTAAATGTGTCGTATGTGTAAGGGCTCTCAATTATAATTTTTTATGAAGTTGAAATATAACCACCTATTGGCTATCAGGCATCATAATTCCTTCTTGGCTCGCTACATTCTCAAATTTAACCTAACTTGCCTTAAACACACTTTGTTTCATTTTCAAATGTAGTTGAGGATGTGTCAAGGCGGTGCACATGCAGCGGATACGGTACTTTTCAACCGCAGTTGTCACAAAATAGTGATCGGATTGCAAAATAAACATAATTTACTCCTCATGTTCAGTTCGTATTTGATTACCTCATGTTACCTCGTGATTCTGCACTTTCTCGTGGACAGATAATATTACGGGTGTTCTATCGACTGCGGCAAGTCCACTTAATTCTACGTTCAGAATGAAATGCATTATTTCGGTCGGGATTCAGAAAACATGTAGGACCAACCAAACAACGTCTCGAGGAACCGATATAGACTACACAGGAGGAAATAACGACCAGAATGGTGCCCTCCTGCAATATTAAGCTCTTAAATTGAATACCAGAAGGCCTCTATGTGTCTGGCTAAGCCATATTCATTACACCAAGCCAATTTCTACGCTCCCAATTCGAAATTTCCTTGAAATATCAGTGTTCAAAATCCGAGGTATAAATTTAACCTACAAACGAAAGGCGAACCTATCAGAACCTACCCGCCGATTGTGTGTAGAATGACATAGACCTCAAGTAGCAACGTCATTCCTCTCAAGAGGATCAGTGGGAACGTATAAATTGGCTTTGCGTAATGAAGATGGGCTGAGAATACAGTTTAATATTACAGCGACTACTACTTCATTCTTTCTATGACACTGCTTGGAAGAGTACATTCGTTCCCAGATTAAAGGACGACGGTCAATTTCGAGTTTCATTGAAGACCAACTATGAATTCTGTGTGTGTAGAATCCACAGAAGATTATTGTGTACCGAGATCGGCATGTAGCCACGTGCATGGCAGTCTGACCCTGAAACTATTCTGATGAATTAGCTAAAATTTCCATTATTTGTACATAATCTCAAATACTAGCGTCGGTCGAAGCACTCGCGATTGAAGGGCCGCAATGAAGACAATAGCTACTCCTTCGCATGACAACTGGTTGAGTTAGAGGAAAGTTGAATTCGTAGATACGGAATCCCGAGAAAAAATGTTTGTGGTTTCCTTCTTTGAGAAATTGAGATGGTCCCGCCTCTCATGACCTAACTGCCTGCCTAACTGAAAGCTAACTCTATTTGGCCTGGGCGATATGGGGTGTAGCACAGCCTTGGAATGGAGGTGTGAGGGGCGGGGCGGGGGGCGTCTTCATTCCACCCACCACTAAATATTTCGTTATCCTTGGTACTTGGGATCTGAAACTTGAAATGGGTGCACTGAGTCACGCCACTTTTTCCAGCGAGCATTTTTTTTCGGCCAATGTTTAGGATTTTTTATTTATGCAATTTTCCCGGCCAAAAACTTCATGATAAAATATTACAAAATCTTCTGATGTGATAAAATACTACAAAATCTTCTGATGTGATAAAATGATGCACAAAACAAGAAAAAATTGAAGACGAAAACGCACTTTTCTTGTATTCCAACAGGCCGCCTTGAATGCTCCTCTGCTCGAATGGTTATGCAAATAGGCTAAAAATGACCCCAATATTATTAGCTACAAATTAAGTCACAAAGTTTTAGCTCTCTGATATTCGGAGCACAAGAGACAATTTCGCTAGTTGAAGGGTTGGACCCCGGACCAGATAGGTTAACTCAACCAGTCCTGGGGCGATTTGGGGTGTGTTCCATCCTGGCGGGTCGTTTCGCCCCTATTCATTTTCCGTAACCCTTGGAGTAGAGGCCTGATACTTTCTTTGTTATATATTTATTATGTCAATCTCTACAAGAAAATGCAAAAAATCCAAAAGTTCGGTACTGATTTAATAAAAATGTGAATGCAGAAAATATATTTGCAAGATATACTCACTTGCGTGAGAATGTATTCTTTAGTTATCTTTGTTTTCATTTGTTAATCGTTTTCTGTAACCGTTTTTGTTTTATGTTTTGAGAAGAAGTAATGAACATGCAGAATTGGGGAAAAGTAATTACATATATCAGATACTGAGGAGTACATGTGCAGGATGTACTATTTACATTCAGAGTCACCAAAGTTTGACTTGCTTTCCTGTTTTTGTATCAAATCGATAATTCCAGGCTCAGAAGTGGTTTAAGCCTCTTCAATCGTTAACATAGGTGCAAACAGAAAGGTACGTCCCCCGAATGTAATGGGTTTGGTAACATAAAAACCCAAGTAAACACCTTCCCCAGAAATAGTGACTCGTTCAGATATAGTTTCTGCATATACAGTTATTCTCAGATATGCTGATTGAAATTGCTAACCAAACCATACCCTCATCTTCATGAGTTGCACATATTAAAAAAACATGGTTTAAAAATGACTACAAAGAAGCAAGGAAATGTAAGAAGAAAGCTGAACGGTGTTCCCGGTGACATCCAAATTCTGAAAATTTGAAAGATCTCAGGGTTACTAGAGTTAAAGCTCGTAGATCCATGAAACAGAACAAACGTGATTCTTGGAAAAATTATGTTTTCAGATCAATAGACATACACCTATAACAAAAGTTTCGAATATGATCCAAAGAATAAAAGGTGAACGCTCCAAGTCCAGTGTTCATCATCTCAACGATGGAAATCAGGTGTTATCTGACAGAGTAGAGATTGCAAATAAGCTAGGCGAAACAATTGCCAAAAACTCTTCGTCAGATAACTATCTGCCTAAATTTTCAAAGTTTAAAAAAAAAGAGGTTAAAAATGAAATAAAATTTTCCTCTAGTAACCGTGAAGTCTATAACGCTATGTTTACAATTGAGGAACTCCATGGTTCTCTCACGAAAGCTAACGATTCTGCTGCAGACCCTGATAATATTCATTATCAACTTTTGAAATAGCTACCCGAATCTTCTCTAGAAATTATTTACGCATATTTAACAGACTTTGGATAAGAGAAGACTTTCGACCGTCATGGCATAATGCCATTGTTATACCAGTACCAAAGCCTGGCCGTAACCAAACAGACCCTGGTAATTATCGTCCGATTTCACTGACTAGCTGTGTTTGTAAAACAATGGAACGCATGATAAATGATCGCCTTGTTTGGTACCTAGAAAATGAAAAGAAACTTACTGATTAGATTTGTATGTCAAAAATGCTTTCGGCAAGCATGAACATGTAGTTACCATCTTTTTTGATTTAGAAAAAGCCTATGATACTACATGGAAAGACGGGATTCTAAAAGACCTTCATACTATGGGATTAAAGGGCCGTTTACCCATTTTCATATCCAACTTTCTGAATCATAGTCAATTCCAAGTTCGGTTGGATACTACCATGTCTGATCATTTCCATCAGGATCAGAGTGTCCTACATGGCAGTATTTTGTCTACTACTCTGTTTAGTATCAAGATCAGCTTGGCGGCAGTTTTGAATAAATCAATTGATGGTTCACTCTTTGCAGACGATTTGAACATTTCGTGCAGTGGAAAAAGTATACATAATGCTGAGAGAACATTACAACTTTGTCTATATAGAATTCAGAAATGGTGTCGAAAAAATGGCTTCAAATTCTCCAGAGCTAAGACAAATTTTATACACTTTCGCAAAAAGTATTTCTAGCACAAAGATCCAGTACTTACATTAGGTGGAACTGAGATCAAAGTAGTAAAAGAAGTCAAATTCTTAGGAATATTGTTTGACCACCGATTAACGCTCTTATCGCATATAAAATGCTTGAAAGCTAACTACACGAAAGTTCCCGATTTGTTGAAGGTAGTTGCCAATTATAAGTGGGGAGAAGATCAGCAAACACTTCTCCATTTATATCGATCACTTGTTCGTTCCAAACTTGATTATGGCTCTATTGTTTACAACGGTGCAAGCAAGTCAAACTTGGCAAAGCTAAATCTGTTCTCCATCAAGGTCTAAGACTTTGCATTAGAGCGTTCAGAACATCCCATAAAGAAAGCTCATATCTCGAAGCAGATGAATTTTCTTTAAAACTTCGAAGAATTGAACTATCACTGCAATATATCGCAAAATTTCGATCAAAACACTCGAAACCTGCATATAACTGTGTTTTCAGCCGTCAGTTTTCTATTTAAAGAAACCCTCCATTATTTCACCTCTTGGAATTCGTATGAAACCACACATTGTAGTAGCTGGTATTAAGCTTAGTCAAATTTTATCTAACAAGCTCTTACCAATTCCACCATGGCAGTTAGCTAAACCAGAAGTAGATATTACACTAACGAAATATAAAAAGGCAGACACAAGAATTTGGTCTGCTGAGAGAAAAATATAGATCACATCAGGCTATTTATACAGATGATTCTAAAGATGGTGAGAGAGTAGCATGTGCTACTATCTTCAGTTTCAAAACTAAAACCTGCCGACTACCAGGTAAAAGTACGATATTCACTGCAGAAACAAAAGCTTTTTGTCGGCTTTAAAAGATGTTGGGCCCACTAAAAGGAAAATATATGTCATATTCTCAGATTCACTATCATGCCTTCAAGCGATTAAAAGTGGAACTTCAACTCCCACTCCCACCATCTTGAATATTCTACAATTATATGACTGTAGGTTTGATCAACAGATGTTTCGATCTTTATGGGATGCTGTGAATAATGAAAAACTTCATGAGTTAAAAAAACTGTAGGCTATACTCATCTGAACAGGTAGAAAGGTTTCGATCAAGCCATGATCAGGCGATGTAGAATCGGCCATGCACGATTATCTCACGAACGTTTACTAAAGAAAGAGCCAGTCCCAAGTTGTATTCCATGCCACGAAGATCCCACAGTGAAACATATTCTTATCGACTGTATAGATTTTAAGATTGTAAGAGATTCTTTTTATCGAGGAGCTACCTTTCGAAGATCTTTTTGGTCGAGTGAAAGAAGACTGTATCTTAGGTTATTTGATGGAAATTGGTTTGTTGCATAAAGTTTAATGTGTGTATGTTTTAATGTGTTGGATTACTAAGTTATTAACTTAGAATATTGTTAATATTGTTATTTACTTAGAATATTGTTTTATCGTCGCTATATAGTTGAAATATTGCTGAACGCGACGTTAAACCTTAATTCTCTCTATCTCTCTCTCTCTCTCTCTCTCAAACAGAGAGGCTAATTCTAAGTACTCAAGCAAATAACTTAGTAATCCAACACATTAAAACATACACACAAACAGGCTTACTAAATTATCCTAGTATGTTGATTAATTTTTTGGTTCGTAACCTTTCGCACACACATGCATGATTAGTAAACTAAGATTTAGCTTTGGTTTCCAATTTGTTTCTATTTTTGTGAGTATAATTGGTCATTCAAAGACGTATTGCGAGTAGAGAAGAATACAGTATCCAAGGATAGAATAGAAATTTATTACCCCACAAGCAAATTCGTATTCAATATCTGGATTGTGATTGGTTAAAAGGTCGGGTCGTATAAACCCATACACCCCAAGTGATGTCTTGCTACTCGGGGTATATAGAGAACAACTCACGTGCGATTGGAAACGACGCTCTCGCTTCGAAAGTTCAGCTGACCATATCTCAATATTTATGGAATAACTTTTGCTCACTCGTCAAAATTTAATGGAATAAAGTCGTACTGCATTATTTTCACTAAAGTTTCCGACACATTACAAGCGTCTAGTCCGTCATTCATAATCCAGCCGTCGTCCATTAGAGAATATCCGCGTCCATAATCCAAAGACCTATTCCATTTCCATATAACAGTATTAGCACCAAATTCAAAAAGACAAAAGTATACATAAACATAGGCTTGTTTCCTGCAAGAGAGAAGCGGTCAACAGTTTTCAATGATGCCGGCAAGACATCATGATGTTCCAAAATATCAAATCCGTATCGCTGATCAGTATTCTTAATCCATAATATTCGTTATAGAGTCGTCATCTAAAAATGATGTACCTCAGTCACGCTTTGATTGTGACTGTTCATATGAGTACCATGAGGATCTTGAAGTACATGGGCTCATACTAACTCACCAAAAGGTGCCATTTGTTCCAAAAATAAAAGTCGATTTCCGAACGAAAGCAGATCGAATGCAGTGTGTGTGGCGCGCCTTTCTCACAGTGCCGTAGCAAAATGCGGACAGTTTCGTAACCGAAATGGCGTGTTGGATTTGTCCGTTGTACCGTTGGTTAAAATGATAGACCTTTTTCAGTATTTTTACTATAAGATAAAAAGGCTTGAGGGGTAATACATTCGTTATTCAGGTTTTAAAACCTGAATAACTAATAGTATCGCTTCAATAGTTTTACAAGTGTTACCCGATGGTGGTGTTGGATTATTTCAACTGATGAAGACACCGACCTCGAGACGTTCCTGTTGTGAGCATCATTTAACGTGACTTTTAAAGGAAATTATACGCGTGATCAAAGCTGGTAGAGCGTAACTCGTTCTCCCCTCCTTACTTTGATGGGAGATAATTGACCATTCTATGAGCTGAGAACAGACTTGATCCAAATGCTTCTGAATCATCCCGACAACTTTAATAGCGACTAAAGAGCGAAGGGTTCCCCAGTTTACAAAAGTAGTAGTATCCGGGGCGTTCGATGTCACCGGAACGAGACATACGGGAAAATATTAAAGTCTGTTAACCTTGATGTTGTAAGACGCGGAATGAATTAGACTGACAGTGTTGATTTACGATTACACGTCGATTAGAGATTGTCGAGATGGACGAACAGCACAAGTTCTTATACCATTTCTCATAACGGTCAGACCATGTGTTATATTATTTAAGATTTATTGCTAATTCTAGTAGAAATATATTAGATTTAAGATGGTAATATGTAGGTGATATGGAAATTTTTCTAATTATCTATGAAACAGATCATACAGTCGTTCTGCCACGAACAGACTATTCAGTGCAATTTTCGTTGACAGGCAGTGTTCCAACACATACATCCCAGCATCAGTCTACGGAAACTCTACGAAATGTCAGTGATAATGAACCGCACATTTCTCTTGTGACAGTTGTGATCATGATTATCTTTTGAATTCACAATTGTTTCTGTATGGGCTGATTGTTCGCTCGTCTCACGTTGCGTTTTTGCTTCGAAAGTCACTTATTGAAGTTCAACGTAATGGCAGCGTTACTAAAAGACTTTGGACTTCCACAAACTACGAGCTTGGGTTTGTATAAGTAACAGATTTCATATTGCGTTTCTTATAGAGTAAATACATATTGAAATGTATCCTATAAGGAATTGATAACTCGTCTCTTCTAGAGACCCTTTTCAATACGTTGCCAACAGACTTCCTAGGTTGGCAGTGTGTCCTCGTTCGGATAACGCTTTTTCATATTAAAGTCCTCGTTTGTCAGGAAACACACACAAACACACATACACACAGACATAAGCACGTGAACCACCGCTTGTCGCAATCGTTCATTATTCGAAATCATAGGATCCAGAAAAATGGGTTCTAAAAACTGGATCTGATGGAAATTCAATGTTCGACAAGTCTTGTGGGCAACTCCTTCTTTGGAGGGGGGATTCGTCGGACTTTCCGTAGTGGTATTCTATTACGCACAATATCATAATTAAGTCCTCGATTGTCAGGAAACACACAAACACACATACACACAGACATAAGCACGTGAACCATCGCTTGTCGCAATCGTTCATTATTCGAAATCATAGGATCCAGAAAAATGGGTTCTAAAAACTAGATCTGATGGAAATTCAATATTCTACAAGTCTTGTGGGCAATTCCTTCTTTGGCGGGGGAATTCGTCGGACTTTTCGTATCGGTATTCTATTACTCACAATATCAAGGCAAGTGTTTTGCATCCCAGTACCTGTACTCAGCCAACACCTTTTTGCAACTTTTGGTGTATCCAGTCTTTACTACTTCTTCAACCTTATACATGTTCCAGCTGTCGTGCTCGGAACTTTTCCCCACATTGGCGAAGAGCAAACCTGAGTTCGCAAAAACACAGTGTTTGAAACCAATGATTGCCTTGTATGTAGTGTCCTTGTTTGAGCCAAAACTTGTCCTCATCGGTGAAAATGTTTGCTTTCACTAAATCACTTCAATAACCTGCCTTGTATTTTGAACATCATCTTCTGAGAAGCCACCACAAGAAGATTTTTCTAATCAGGCCCCAAGCTTCTAGGCAGCAATTGTAACCTCGAAGAAGATTGATATGGGGAACTGGGCCCTACAGAATTGAAGGGATGTTCAAGCTATGAACTAGAGCAGCTACCTTTTTAACACAACGGGAACATATTCATATTTGTTTCGCGACAAGACGACCACGCCACATGCATGCAGCGCGTTTGGCGACAATAAGTGACGTTTTCCACAGAAGTTCAAAATATTAGGAAAGAGCCACAACATCAACCTTTCGATTAAATATGACAGCCATCAATGCTTTATCCAGAGAAATTGTATCTTTATCTTTGCTAGATTCTTTGCTAGATTCATGGCAGTAACAACAAAAACTCCTTTGTAATAATTCGCAAACTCAATCCGACAGATTAAAGTGCAATTTTGTTTTCTCTACGCGGATCATTTTGACAAATAATATAGCTACTGTATCTGGATAAATAAAACGATGGAAATGGTTGCCCATTGAGTGGCGAATCTAAATCATGCTCTTGTGAATCGGTTTTCATTCAATGGAGAATTTTCTCTGATTTTTACAGAATGTGGAGAGAAAAAGATGAAAAAATATCGATTTCCGCGATATCATTTTTTATTTGTCTGATTTTAACCATCGAGGGTTCAATCGTTTTCTGTTTACCGAGAGAATGTGGAGAAAGTTTGATCGACGAAGCTTCGAGAAATATCGCGAATCCATCGAGCGGCGAATGAATACATGTACATGCTAACAGCTGTTTTCGCCGCTAGGTGTGAGAGCGCTATATTAAAGCATATAGCCAAAATAAAATTAAACTGTATGCAATACTATAGCCCTTCCTGGAAGTGTCTGATCTCCCCCTGAACAATTACCGCTCTTTAAAGTTAGACGTATGAAAAGCTGATTCCGGAAAGTAGTCGCCTCGGTACCATCTTTACCAAAGGCATTCGAAATCATTTTGAATAATATATTGATAAACTATTCAAGAATATTTGTTTGAACAACTATTCTGTTCATATTTTCTACATGAACCGATAGATTCTGTATACGTGTACATTGGAAAGATAATCTTCTCGAAAAATGAAATATTTAATTAGTAAAATTAATTGTGAGGGCCTTTGTTACTCACCGGAAGTTCTCTGCACTAAACACGCCCCTAGTGGAGCAAGGGAAATAAAACCCTTTCCGAATTGGGCTATACCATGTTCGTCGCCTTCTTTTATTGTGCAACATATAGGCCGGGTAATCAGCTCGGTTGAACATCTAATCGCTCAAGCAACCCATCTCCGGTCTGAGATATATTATATTTTGGTTTCACACAGGTTCCATTCATAATAACCGATATATACTTGAGGAATACACTTCTGGGTATTTGTGTATTATGGCTTAATTAGTGGGGCCTGCGGATATGCATGGGATATTTCGGTCTGTATTGTACCAGATCCACTCTCCAAGGAGTAACCTCGTTCCCTAGTTTACTGTTATATGTCAGGAATGTAACATACTTATGAAGGTACAGTCTATGCGAACTTAGAAGCGGCACTGGCAGCCTTCAAAGTATAGTGCACCTTTTTGATAAAGTAGACTAAACAAGATAAATATTCCATCTCGAAAATTGTCCTAGATAATGGGCAATGGTATGTCGACTAGTCTGTTAGGTTCGATCGTGCTGATAAAAAGCAGTGGAATATACAACACCCTGTGTATCTGGATTAAGTGTTGCTTCAATAAATCGTCATCTGTCCGAGGTAATCAAATTTCTGGGCAATCAAACACGAGCCCCATATGGTTTGCCTCAACAAATTCGTTGTTTCACCGAACAACTCCTTCGCGGTGAAAACCTGTCATGATCGATTAGCAGCAGAAAAGCTATCTGCTTGTTATTAGCAGGATGCTATAAACTTTCATCAACCTTAAATGAAGATTAAACTGAATGCCATGAATAAATAATTACAAACGGCAATTTCGTCATCCGTTCGTGCTAAGTGCTTGACAGAACACTAGATAATAACGCAGTAGGTGTCTTTTTTTATTTCCTTACGATATATAGGTTCGATCTCATCCGTTTCCATCGGTCATTGATGATGGGTCATTTCCGAGCATGGCGTCAGAACGAGGAGATCTCTTCACTGAGGTTGATGGAGATGAAACGGGTTGGCGATCTCACAAGGTTAATATATTGACAGCTCCAACCAAATACAATTGCTCTCCGCTGTATCTGTTAATCCATTGCAGTGAATGAACACTTCAAAGAGAGGTTTTGGCGTCTCGCAAGCTGATGTGGCGTGGCGCCTTAACTACTTCTAACACAATGGGAAGGACAGTAGAGGAGAGACAGATTGTTGAGGGGTTTGCGCAACATTAACTATGTCTTACCTAGCTGAGCTGCCGATTGTATTCATTCACATGAAGCATGCTTAGGCTGTCTACAAAAGAGGTGGAAAACACCGTCTTATTCTTGACGATGATTGTATCTATCGTGGATCGAATTGCCCTTTAATCTCTCTCAGGTTAAATGCAGATTTCTACATGCACGGATATCGTCAAATGTATGCGTGATTTCATTCAATATAACGGAAGGTGAAATAAGCCTAAAAGTTCATGCCTGCTCCCTGCTCATACTATTATTTGAAAGAAATATATCAACCAATTCTCAGCCACATCACTGGGGCATAATACCCCAAAAATCATAGTCAGATTTTCAGACAGGCTCCCCGTCCGAGTGATAGGCCACCGGACATGACATCATACACTGTTAAAAGCGCTTTTTGTCGAACGAGAGTACCATCGTCTACCTATCACGACAGCAGAAGAGAACAGGTCTAGTAACGAGGATGGTTGAATGTTCTGATCAATTTCGTAAACCCGCTATTCAGAGCAGAAACAGGAAGCCGTCCATATGCAGGGGGTTCCTAGGCTTGAGGCTCCTAAATAAAAAAAAAGTCCCGATCCGTTAACCCCTACACGTAATCTCTGCCGAAGACCAGAATTTTCTCGATTTTTTTTCCGCCTTTGTTGCAACGATTAATGGAAAGCCGTTGGTACTAGTGGTAAGTATGGTATTTGTTCTATGCAGCTACACATTTTATTTCGATTCACTGCTCGATAACTTGCCTCGCCGGGTGGCTATTTGCGGGGCCTGAGCATTGTGTTCAGCAGGCAGAGAACACACAAAATCAGGACCCGATGTGTAGAGGCGCGCACAGCTTGAAATTTTGACGGATAATCTTTGTCAAAAAGTTTATCAACTTGTAGCACTTGAAATAAACTCCTTCTTGTCGAAAGATGGAAGTCTAAATTCAATTCAAACATCATTTAGGAGTCTGATGCCCCTACATTGGCCTTTCGACAAATATAATGATTTCATCAGATACGAAGTAATTGCTGATATCACCAAACCAGTTGTTAATATCAAATTATTTGGTGTTATCAACAAGTTGTGTAATTTCTGATATCATCAAATTACAAGCGTCTGGTCCGTCATTCATTATTCAGCCGTCGTCCATTACAGAATATCAGCGTCCATAATGCAAAGACCTATTCCGTATTCCATATAACAGTATTAGCACCAAATTCAGAAAGAAAATCATAGTGTACATAAACATAGGCTAGTTTCCTGCAAGAGAGAAGCGACAAACAGTTTTCAATGATGCCGACAAGACATCATGATGTTCCAGAAGTATCAAATCCGTATCGCTGATCAGTATTCTCAATCCATATGATATTCGTTGTAAAATCGTAATCTAGAGAATGATATATCTCAGTCACGCATTGCGTATGTTCATATGAACACCATAATGATCTTGAAGTACATGATAAATACGTACCCTAGCCCCGAATTAAGCGGGATTAGACACAAGCTATGAAACGTAACGCCAAAGATCTTGCACCCTACGCTCGTATTTTGCTATCAGCATGCGATATGCAAGGCCAAATTTGAGAAAACTTTAAGTGGAGACGCTTTGTGGTATAGCCTTTTTTTTCTGCAATAATGTTTTGTTTTTAGTCGTCACATTTAACACAGGATATAGCAAATGCTACTAGGCAAGATATGTATACACCGTATGCAGGTCCCACTGAAATATTGCTGTCGAGAAAGGGATAGTTTACGATGTCGAAATTGTAATCATCTCTTCTGTCATAAAGTCGACGAGATAGAAGGCTCGCTTCATTTCAATAGAGACATAGGTCTAAATATGATATGCCGTTATAGGCATCTGTAGCTTCCTTCAAATGCAGTGAAGGTGGATATATATCCATCACTGCGTCAATCATATTGCGATTCTCCACAGCGAGAAGATTGTCTATATTTGGTGAATAATAGGTAACAGGCTTTGAATTGATCGTTTTTTGCTCAAATGCTCGGCTGATATCAGCAAATAGTTTATTGATATTAGCGAATCATTTGGTGATATCGTGAAATGATTTGATAACGAGAGACATTCAAGATATAATAGCAAAACTATAACTGTTATGAGTGGAATGCGTCTGCCCGCGCCTAGCGAGCTCTATCATAGCTACGGTGTACAAGTGCTTAAAGCGCACAACATAGGCCAATCCGCGGATTGGTCCAGAGACAATTAGTCCATCATCCCAAACAGCAAAGGGGCTTATTTTAGGATGAACCTCAACCAACGGTATAAACAATTTTCACTGTGATATTTTGTTAGACCATACATAGACGCATCCTTCTAGGGTGAGCGGTTAGTCTAAAACATGGATAGGTAGTGTGCTACAGGCAATTGTAGTGGATCAGGGAACTTAGTGGGTTGGGGTAACATATGACAACATATTTCCTTTTTGTGTTACATGTAAGATATGATTATGAAGGTTTGTGTATGGGCCATTGGCTGATGGGAGATTTATTTGGATTGGTCAAAGCCAGTCTGTTAAGTAGGTCAGTAGGTCATTACCGTGATTTTAGAATGAAAATTAGGGTATGTGTTCCATATTGTCAGATGTGTACGCTGGAAAAGACATCAATATAAAAATAATAACAACTGTGGATTCTTTACAGTCCATGTGCAAGTTTTTGACGAAATAATGTTGTCATCTGCTTTCAACAACTTCTTCCCAAGATTGTTTACCGATCGAACTAATTTTGAATAAACATGACGGATGGTAACATTATCCGACGTGTATCGAAATCTATTGACCAAATATTGCAGTTAAGATATCTTTGTGAAGCTATGTGTATGGGATATGCTGTACATGGTTCAGAAGCGTTTAATATTACAGACAGGTGCCAGTGATATAGGTCAGTAGGTCACCATTCTGTCTACAAATCCCAATTAATGACATGCGTTAATTTGGCTAGTTAATACGTAGGTGAAATGATTATTGAGTCGGGAGTAAACTAACTGGTTGATGTAAATGAGCGTAGTTCAGTACAAATCTCCCGTGCTCAATCTTGGCAAGGATTTGTTTCAAAAGCACCAGACAGTCACGCGACACACGTTATTTTCTTGACAAAGAAAACGGATCTGATATGTGTGCGGTTACACACTAGATCTCATGCCATTGCAAATTCAAACAGGTTCAAAGATTGTAGATTTGTACCTCTAATAACAAAATTCTAACCGATAATATCGCACGTGGAATCAGTGTAACCACAAATAGCGTGCGAGGACTATTTATTGGTAGTTCTTATATGATTTCCCAAAGCACTTTAAATACGGTTCCATTTATAAATATTTCAAAGAGATTCGGTGATGTACTATATCTAAGGAAGCGCTGTTCACAAGAGAATTATCGAAGCTACGAGTACGATCTGATTTCACGAAATATAACAAAAACAGTTTCCTCAGGTTCCCCCAGTTCTGGTTGTCTTTGTTATAATATTGATGCCAACCTGAAGAGTTTCAATTACCTGAAAATTGCACCCGGAAATGGATATTATTTACTTTCTCCTGCATTTGATCATTTAGTTTCAGAAATGACTATATATATCTGAGAAAAATTCTATGAATGTCATTTTTATTAGTTCCTGACAAATCAATAAACATTAGTTGATTGCCTCGATGGTATTTGTTTTATATAAGATTTCATGTTCGTCTGAACTCCTGTCGCGTTTCATCAATGGATCAAAGCTAGCTGAACGGCTTCCAGCTTCCATCACCATTGGAGGTAATGTATGCTATAAATCAATAATAACTGAAAATCCAGTAATATATCTGCACTATATAAATTAAGAGAAGGATTTGTCTTTTATACTTCCGTAGAGATGTAACCTCGATACCATGTACATGCGAGAGATACCAGACCTTCAGTTTTCCATACAAATAGTTCTAGCTGACCGATAATAAACTGTTTTATTATACCTCATATCAAAAATTTGTTTATTCTGATTGGTCGTCCCAGGTTAAATAGTCAGTTTGTCCATGAAAAACCGACCTTCCTCCATCTTAGTCTTAAACTATATACTGGCGTTGTTCATTACCACTCGCCGCTCTTCACATGAAATGTACTAAACCACACTGCAATCCAATTGATTTTTTGGGAACGCAAACTACATGTGTTCCGAGACGAGAAGTTTTCAGATGACCAAGCTGGTCACGCGAGTACCATTTGATTGTGTTCTCTATATTACAAGCGTCTAGTCCGTCATTCATAATCCAGCCGTCATCCATTAGAGAATATCGGCGTCCATAATCCAAAGACCTATTCCATATTCCATATAACAGTATTAGCACCAAATTCAAAAAGACAATCACAGTATACATAAACATAGGCTTGTTTCCTGCAAGAGAGAAGCGGTCAACAGTTTTCAATGATGCCGGCAAGACATCATGATGTTCCAAAAATATCAAATCCGTATCGCTGATCAATATTCTTAATCCATAATATTCGATGTAAAGTCGTCATCTAAAGAATGATGTATCTCAGTCACGCTTTGATTGTGACTGTTCATATGAGTACCATGAGGATCTTCAAGTACATGGGTTCATACGGCCCCTAGCCCCGGGTTAAGCGGAATTAGACACAAGTTACGAAACGTAGCGCCATAGATCTTGCACGCTACGTTCGTATTTTGCTATCAGCATGCGATATGTATCGCCAAATTTGAGAAACTTTGAGTGGAAGCGCTTGGTGGAATAGCCATGTTTTATAAGTTTCCGCAACAATGTTTTGTGACGTTGATTAAAATCATCACATTTAACACAGGATCTAGCAAATGCTACTAAGCGAGATATGTATACGCCATATGTAGGTCCCACTGGAATATTACTATCCAGAAAGGGATAGTTTACGATGTCGAAATTGTAATCATCTCTTTTGTCATAAAGTCGACAGGGTCGCCAGTGTCACAAGTTTTTTTCAGGAATGAACCGAGACATTCTCAGTAAGGGGAATACAATAAAAGCTTGTTATGGTATTATACAATAATAAAACAACTTTGCATTTAATGCGCGATATTCTCACCGGCATTCATTGGCGGAAATAACATCATTTACAGTATTTTAACCTACGAGGCAATATCACATGATAAAGAGGCAATAACTCACGATCTCGGGGCAATAGCGCACGGTTTCGTGCACCGTTGTCGGATGAAGGAATTTCGGAAGGAATTGCGACATTCTGGAATAGTTTGTAACCCGAATTTTCTCCATGCGCCAAATGTTGCCAGAACATATTTGGTACTTCATAAAATCGTTCTGCTCTCAAAGATCGGCCTGGAAATTCAAAGTTTGCTCCGCGTTGGTTTATTTTCGCTGGTCTCAGGGCCGCAAACCCTTATGCTTCAACCCACTGTGAGAATTATTTGTATATTTCTACGAGTAAAATATCATTATAAGTGTCAATCTGCTCTGACCTATTCTGCTTCCGCTTTCTGCTTGATTGGAATTAGGCCTACTTTGAATGATGTATTCGATCAACATGGAGATTTTCACTGAAAGGGATAATCCATTCAAACCATTCAATTCCAACCTAAGACTACAAAGGTGTAGACATATGTATTCTGTATTCGCGAGACACAACACCAAATACATTCATATCTATATATGTCACAACACGAGACACAACACCAAATACATTCATATCTATATATGTCACAACACGAGACACAACACCAAATACATTCATATCTATATATGTCACAACACGAGACACAACACCAAATACATTCATATCTATATATGTCACAACACGTGTGCAAACAAGCCAACTATTGAGTTTCAAGGTTAATAACTTCAGTTTGGAAGAAATTCGCGATCAATTCTTTTTTCATCGCGAATGTTCGAGAATAATGGTGATTGAAGAATTTTTTTAGGCGCCTTTTCCGATGTTGTAATAGCCCTGAAATAAAAAAATGGGGCATGCAATTCAATATACACATCAAACGCTAGTCCCGGTGGATATAGACCTAGTTACAAAACTACATAGATGTGGATATAGGCCTAGTTACAAAACTCATAGATATACAGAGTTATTCACAATGAGGTAGCAATCATTAAATGGTTGGCTGTCCGCTGGTGGATAAATAACAGTGGAAACAGACAAGAGTCTTGCAATGATTAGGCAATATAGATCGGTCTACTTTTTCTTTAATTGGATTGTTTAGAATCTGAATTTTGTTTAACATATATTCTGTTGACATGTTATCAGGATCAAAAAGGATGTAATGCATATTTGAAAAAGCAACACGGCTATTTTTTCTGATTAAAATGTGTTCCGTAGATGATACCTTTGAATAATTAATAATCATGTGCACTCGTGCCTATCTTGGACCGATATCTATAATTGATTTTACACTATTAGTTTAATGGGTTTTGTTCTGGTACACTGCCAGTATGCACAATATCGCTAACAGACGCTAACGTGAGTAAGGCGGCTTATCATCAGGAAGAGCTTCCGAAGATAATATATTATTCAACTCTGTGTACACTGATATGTCCTGGCAGCTTCATCTTGACCATGTATTAGCGACAGAACGCAGACTTGATTTGTGATGACATCCTATTGCTAAAGCGTTCGCGCAAGATCGATGCGGTTATATAAAATGTTAAACAAAATAAAAAACATATAATTATCACTATAACCAAGTGTCGATCGATGAATGAGGAGGAGGGAGGGAATTCGGCTTAATGTCACACTCAAGTTTGTTTCACTCATATCGTGACAGTCAGTTTGGTTGGTGGAGGAAGCCGGAGTACCCGGAGAGAACCACCGCCCTTTGGCAAGTAACTGACAGACTTTCACACATGGACCGAATGAGGAGGACGAGTCTTAGGCGTTGTCATTTGATTGTTACCATTGAACTATGTAAGCAATGGACTGACGTTTGGGAATGTATACTGATTACAAGCGTCTGGTCCGTCATTCATAATTCAGCCGTCGTCCATTAGAGAATATCCGCGTCCATAATCCAATTATTCTTTCGCCACGGGACTAGTATTTATATTTGTCCAACCGCTAATGATGATGCTTAGAGGTATAGTATCCTGATAGATAAAACAGCTAGTTTTTCTGGATGGCGAAGCTGTTGATAGTTCTCAATTATGCCAAAAAGAAGGACTGGTGCTCAGTTGACAAATTGTCTGTTGTTGGTTCCATGTTCTGTACAGAGTGTATGCTATCTCAGTTAGCGTATTAAATGATGCGATTTCTTCTGATAATATTTTTCGAGCTGTGGTGTCACCATCCAGCGTTAGTCAATTTGCATGACATACGAAAAGGATAACCTGGAGGACCGCGATAATGATCTGATATTGGACGTCAAGTCACCTACTAATGCCATATTCTTGGTTAGATGGCTTTGAAACACATTGACACTGATGTAGATTTACCCTGTTCGTACCGGTAATATGTGGTGGTACAGCACATGTTTCCATCTGCTACATGATACAGAACTAATAGAAGTTCAAAATGCTCGGAAATTATCAAAAGTTGCAACGATTATGTATATTACTAACTTCAAGTATCAACGAATAAGCTGTTAGTTACTCGTTTTTTTTACCTCAGGAAATGAGCCGTTACTTTATCCATGGTTTGATAATTCATGTATATAATCATGCATATAATTGATTGCAAGCGTCAGATACGACAATCGTTATTCAGTCGTCGCCCATAAAAGAATTTCCGCGTCAATGATCGTAAGTCCTACTTCGTATGACAGTTAGTATTAATTCCAAGTGCCTATAAAATTAAAGTAATGAATGCAAGCGTCTAGTCCGTCATTCATAATTCAGCCGTCGTCCATTAAAGAATATCCGCGTCCATAATCCAAAGACCTATTCCATATCCATATAACAGTATTAGCACTAAATTCAAAAAAGACAATCATAGTATACATAAACATAGGCTAGTTTCCTGCAAGAGAGAAGCGGTCAACAGTTTTCAATGATGCCGACAAGACATCAGGATGTTCCAAAAATATAAAATCCGTATCGCTGAACAGTATTCTTAATCCATAATAATCATTCTAAAGTCGTTATCTAGAGAATGGTGTATCTCAAGTCACACTTTGATTGTGACTGTTCATATGAGCACCATGAGGATCTTGAAGTACATGGGTTGAAAACCGAAGATGGTTTCCTACAGGAGGGAAGCGGTTAACATTTATCAATGATGATGTTCTACACATAAAATCCTACCACTGACCATTATTCTTTATTCAAACGAATGCCACTATCAGTTGGTGTGAGTGTTCCTATCAGTTAATAGCGGGGGGGATTGGCTTATTAGTGGCTATGGCTAATGTAGCTACCTTCTGGTATAAACGCGCTGTATGTATTTTCGACAAATTCCTACAATGTAGGAGCAACTTTAAATTGATGTAAGTATTGGTGATAAATTACAACACATATAAGGGAAGTGGGAAGAGGTGCCGACATACTGACTGCGTCATATGACTTCACAGAATAGTCTTCACAGAAACACTTACGAACGATCTATGAAAGAATAATGCATCGCTATTTTTCAGAACTGGACTTTCACACATTCAAGCATAAAGGTCACAAAATTCTCCAGGGTCTAATTACAACGCATATAAGGGAAGTAGGTGTCGACATACTGACAGAGCCACATGACTTCACAGTATAGTCTTCTGGTTAAGCTATTCTGAAGCACATACCAAGAATCTAACGATTTGTGATATGTGTTGTATCTCAGGTACGCTTTTATTGTACCTACGTTAACCCACGACAATGATGTGCCTCTTGTGTGTCGTTCCGGTGAAAACAAACTGCCTTAGATACCCGGTTTTATTGGTAAGAAGCGAGCACCTAATTATTCCCCTAATTGATGGCTTAATTTAGGATATATCATTCAGAAAGTGATCGTATTTAAATTTAGGACAGTTTAATTTAAATTTGTTCTCAGCGAAGAAAGTGAGAATGAATTACCTGCGCATGACCTCTAGCGAGGCGAAAGTTCGTAACACCTGACAAGCTCAATACCGTATATTCTCGGTTAGTTATATAACAAAGTCAAGCTAAACACATCGTCATGATTATGGAATTCACCTGCCGCCATGTACCATCCCACCATATTGCGGATAGGCACACTTTACACACTGTATGTATCTATGAAATATTTTAGCATTATCAAGTCGATATTTTAGCATTATCGAGCCGTTTTAAAGGAATTTTACGGGGATTTCTTTGCTTCTATTGTTAGAATGGGGATGCAAGTAATCGAGAAAGAAATATATAAATAAAAAGTCTTTCTAGATTCGCGAAAATCCCCAAATCAATCCAACTGTTGAAAGTGGAAAAAGTTATCCATACACCGATCAGTTTATACTGATCCTGCCTCTGTTTGAGATAAACAACTTCCTAATTTTATCATTTATTCACAGATTTGTCAATAATCCCCACCCTATTTCTATCAACTATTGAATTTATTTAACAAAACTCTCTGAAGTCCATTGTTATCCCACTCGACAAGTCAATCTATCTATATAGGGCGAGAGTGCACTCAAATCTATCATTTTATTGCACGAAGTCGAAAGTATCGCGAGTCCGGAACGCCTTACCTATATTGACATAAAATCTTGTGTATCACAGTCACTCTTTAAGTATCAAATTGATTTGAGAAATTTCTTACACACAAGGCTGTACTTTCTGATTATATGCTCTTCATTTGTGAATTTACATACACTGAAGGGTGTACTTTCTGATTATATGCATATTGTAAATGTTGAACCTAACTGAACTCAGACCATCACAACAAGGGCCACGAGCAAACCATTTTATGCAAAAAGATTATTTTATTTATCTACAATGTACCTACATATACGCTGAGCTCCCATTTTATATTTCTTTTATATAACTATAACCTACTACACAGGGCTTGGTGGTATATTCACCATGCATTGTATATTTATATATTGATATATTTGTAAACGCACCCATCGTTTCATGCTAATCTGGTATTATTATTATTTTTAGCCCACCATCACCAGATGGTGGGCTGTTCAAATCACTTTTCGTCCGTGGTCCGTCGTCCGTCCGTCCGTCGTCCGTCAGTCCGTCGTCAGTCCGTCCGTAAACAATTCTTGTTACCGCGAGTTCTCAGGAACTACTGCATGGAGCTTTTTCAAATTTGGTACACAGGTTCCCCTTGGGGTCTAGTTGTGCAAGAAACCTTTTCTGGTCCGATTCGAAAATCCAATATGGCCACCAGGCAGCCATCTTGGATTTCCCCATGAAACCTTGTTACTGCGATTTCTCAGGAACTACTGCATGGATCTTTTTCAAATTTGGTACACAGGTTCCCCTTGGGGTTTAGTTGTGCAAGAAACCTTTTCTGGTCCGATTCGAAAATCCAATATGGCCACCAGGCAGCCATCTTGGATTTCCCCATGAAACCTTGTTACCACGATTTCTCAGGAACTACTGCATGGATCTTTTTCAAATTTGGTACACAGGTTCCCCTTGGGGTCTAGTTGTGCAAGAAACCTTTTCTGGTCCGATTCGAAAATCCAATATGGCCACCAGGCAGCCATCTTGGATTTCCCCATGAAACCTTGTTATCGCGTTTTCTCAGGAACTACTGCATGGATCTTTCTCAAATATGATACACAGGTCCCATTTGGGGTCTAGTTGAGCAAGATACCTTTTCTGGTCCGATTCGAAAATCCAATATGGCCACCAGGCAGCCATCTTGGATTTCCCAATGAAACCTTGTTATCTTGGATTTCCCCAGGAAACTTAGTTATCGTCATTTCTCAGTACTGCATGGATCTTTCTCAGATTTGGTACAGAGATTCTCCTTAGGGTCTAGTTTTGCAAGATACCTTTTTCGGTCCGAATCGAAAAACCAATATGACCACAAGGCGGCCATCTTGGATTTTCCCATGAAACTTTGTTTTCGCGGTTTCTCAGGAACTACTGCATGGATCTTTCTCAAATTTGGTACACAGGTTCCCCTTGGGGTCTAGTTGTGCAAGATGCATTTTCTGGTCCGATTCGAAAATCCAATATGGCCACCAGGCAGCCATCCTGAATTTCCCCATGAAACTTTGTTATCGTGATTTCTCAGGAAGTACTGCCTGGATCTTTCTCAAATTTGGTAGACAGGTTGCCCTTGTGGTCCAGTTGTGCAACATACCTTTTCTGGTCCGATTCCAAAATCCAATATGGCCATCAGGCGGCCATCTTGAATTTCCCCATGAAACTTTGTTATTGCGATTTTTCAGGTACTACTGCATGGATCTTTATCAAATTTGGTACACAGGTTCCCCTTGTCGCCTAGTTGTGCAAGATACCTTTTCTGGTCCGATTCGAAAATCCAATATGGCCACCAGGCGCCCATCTTGGATTTCCCAATGAAACTTTGTTATCGTGATTTCTCAAGAAGTACTGCATGGATCTTCCTCAAATTTGGTACACAGATTCCCCTTGTGGCCCAGTTGTGCAAGATACCTTTTTTGGTCTGATTCGAAAATCCAATATGGCTGCCAGGTGACCATCTTGAATTTCCCCTTGAAACATTGTTATCGTGAATTCTCAGGAAATATTTCATGGATCTTTCTGAAATTTGGTACACAGGTCTCACATGGGGCCTACTTGTGCAAGATACCTTTTTTGGTCCGATTCGAAAATCCAATTAATACGGTATTCCCGAGTTGTGACGTTGCATCACAAGAGTCGGCGGATCAAACGGTGTGGCATATTCTATATATTGACTATAGAGAATATCCATATCTTCACCTTCCATATCAAGGAGTTCAAATAATTGGGAATTAAAATGTATTTCTTCAAATTTTAAATCGGTTTTCTTTAGTCCATGCAGTTGCAAGTGAACTACCCCACCCTTTCGTCTGCCGGCGGTCAGCTACATGAAGGGACGTCACTCTTGTGACACAATGTCACAACTCGACAACTGTAAACTACTGCATGTTTCGATCCAAGGGAAATAATCAGGATTCAGACACTTTCAAATTCGAAGTTTCAACAGTACTGCATGGACCGGATCCCTTCAGTATTAAGTATTGTACCATCTTACTATTTTCGAGCATGGTATCTTAAAAGAGATATCTCAAACTAGTCCAGTAAACAGAACAGAATTAGCATTCGTTCCTAATTATAAAATCTTAAGTATGCCAAAGTGTCAAAGAGATTTTTCTTCGATTCCAGTACCCAATGATGACACGTGCACAAAATTAAATAAAATAAAAATACTTCAAAACGAAGACGAAGGATCCTCCGTACATGTACATTCACTTTCAGACTAACTTTGCTCATTTCTCTTGTACTATAACAACCGACATAAGTACAGTTTATAGAAATCTTGAAACTCCTGAAACTTAGAAAGGTTATATCTTGGTGTTTTCCAGTGTCCCTTTTTCGATCTTTTTCGCTCCGATTCGAAATTCTGTAAACAAAATTACAACTCAATCGTCTTAGTAACAATGGACAAAACGATCCTCTTGTCATTAGATTACAATTATCGGACAATGGTGGGCGCCAAGATCCTTCAGGATCTCTCGTTAATTATCTGGAATTTAACAAGCCCTCTGGAGTTTTATCGAGGATTTTTCGTGTGGTCAAATGGCTGCTTTTTTGTCGCCAGACTTCGTCCATCATTTTGTTCGTCTCTTACATATCTCACCAATTTATTATCTGTATATGGAAGGATTCTGTTGGTGGACTGTTAGTCCCCGAGACCAGACCACTGTACATGTCATTTGACAAATATATGTAGGCTTATTGTTTTGGTGGGAAATTTCCCACACGACGTCGGGCATTATACAGTTTGGTTAATCTGGGTATTCTTTCATTTACCATGTTTACCCCATGTTGCGGCATTATACGCCATCGATACTCATCGCGGATATGCATTGGATATTTAAGTCCACATTGAACCAGAACCACTTTCCAACGAGTAACCTGGTTCCATTTGTCTACTGGTAAAGCCAGGAATGCAACATGCTAGTTAAGGTATCGGCCAAACGAACTGGGAGCCTACAATGTATATTGCAACAATATGCTAAAGTGGACTATACAAGATAAGGGCTTTGGTATGTCGACTGGTCTGTTAGGTTCAATCGTGCGGATAAATATAGTAGTACATACAACACGTTGTGTATCTGGATCAAGTATTGTCTTCAACGAGGTGTCATTTGGCCTATGTAATCAAATTTCTGGTCAACCGAACTCAAGCCCCATATAGTTTGCCTCAAAAGATTCGTTTTTTTCACCGAACAACTCCTCCGCGGTGAAAACCTGTCATGGCCGATTAGCAACAGAAAGGCTATCTGCTTGTTAATTAGCAGAAAGCTATAAACTTTCATCAACCTTAATGAAGAATAAACTGAATGCTATGAATAAATAAATACAAACGTGAATTTCGTTATTCGTTTGTGCTGAGTGTTTGACGGAACACTATGCAAAGCAGTGGGTGTCTTTTTTATTTCCTTACTATACAAGATCTAATCCGTTCCCACCGGTCATTGAAGACGGACCATTTCCGCGCATGGCGTCAGGACGAGGACATCTCTTCACTGAGGTTGATGGAGATAAAACGGTTTGTCGATCTCACAAGGGTAATGAATTGACCGTTCGGGCCAAATACAACTGCTCCCCGCTGTATCTGTTAATCCAGAGCAGTGGATGAACACTTCAAAGACACGATGTGGCGCCCTAACTGCTTTTAACACAATGGAAGGAACAGTAGAGAAGAGACAGCTTGTTGATTAGTTTGCGCAACAATAACTGATGTCTTACCTAGATGAGCTACCCTTTTATCCATTCACATGACGCATGCCTAGCTTGCCTACAAAATAGGGAGAGAGCCCTCTTGTTCGCGACGATGACTGTTTCTATCGTGGATCGAACTGCCCTTTAGTTTCTCTCAGATTATTCCTCTGGTTATGCAGCTTTCTACAGCCAACTCTCTACCACATCACTGAGGCATAATACGCCAAACACTTGTCAGATTTTCAGACAGGCTTCCCGCCAGGAAATGACATCATACAATGTTAAAAGCGCTATTTGTCGAACTCATCGTCGCGAGTAGCATGGTCTACCTTATCCCGACGGTAGAAGGGAAACGTAGAGGGAAAGGTCTGATATCGATGGTTGATTTTCCGATCACTTTTCAATTCTGTGTTGTACCTATCGACCGAAAGAATGCACTAGGGCTTATTTCCCCATTGATATGAGTGAGCATAGGTCAACTTACGCTATTCAGGGCAGGGATAGGTTTCTCGTCATTCTGGACAGGGAACCGTCCATGGTATGGAGGGGGTTCCTACATTGACCTTTCGCCATATATAATGATATCATCTAATATAAAGTAATTGCTGATATCACCAAATGTTTGTTAATATCAAATGACTTGCTGACATTGATCTGGTGATATAAAAAACAGGGAGCATTTGCCGACATCATCAAATTTTCAGCTGATGTCAGCAAATACATTGTTTATTGATATCGTCAAATGATTTGCTGACAAATATTCAATATATATTCAGAAATCATGATTGGGGATGAGTGATACGTATCTGCCCGCGCATAGAAAGCAGTATTCAACTTCAACTTCAACTTTATTTTCCACACTGGTCACAATTCGTGACATAAGTGGTAAAGATAGGTATATACATTTCGTGCGGAGGTGGTATCAATACAGTGGTTGCAATAATACAAATACAATACAATTGGAATATACATAGATCACACAGGTACTTTACAACGCATAAAAGACAGTTTTTCATTAATTTATGTACATATATGCATTCTGTGAAACATACTTTCAGTTTATGCATACATTCTACACATAAATTAAATGTCTCCAAGTAGTAGAAGGTAAAATAGATTTTTTTTTTTTTACAAGTGAATTGATCATTATAGCACATATAGCGTGGACTGTTGCCTTCGTCAATATAGATAATAAATATATATATTTATATAATATAATATACACACAATTAACAAATAATTGGTCCGCATATCACTCTAATCGATTAAGGTCATCCAGCCATCATGCTCCTCCTCTGAATGGACCGAAAAGCCGAAAGTCTCAGAGAAGGGCTTGGGCATCGGCGGACCTTGAGAAGTGCCACATTGGGCTATATGAGATCATGTCCACCCCGTTCCCATCCTATGGGATTTAATCCCATAGGATGGGGGAGGTAGATATGATCGACTAAACTTGAGTAGCATATTTAGAATGGTGGTGTATCCTTCATCACTTAACAAATATACATTTCTAACTGATGAGGAGTTAATTAAAATTGAATTTTGTACATGGAAAAAAATTATATATATATATACAACATTGCAAAATACAAGCATTGGAAATATTATAAAACGGGAAATTTTTTCAAGATAGCTGAGACAAACAAGCTTAAATTTTTCAGCGTTTTCATGCGATTTGAATTAAAAAGTTCTGAATATTTGAGATCCAAGTCACCTGTTAAATAGTACTGTGAAATATAGTTGATTCTGAGATGATGAAAATGGGTACAATGGAAGATGTAATGACGTTCGTCTCCAATTGTGGTCAAGTTGCAAAGGGTACATATTCTTTCTAATCTCGGAGTTTTCGTCCATCTGCCGACTTCTATTGGTAGTCTGTGATTACACAGTCTATATTTGACTAGAGGATGATAAATTTTGAAAGGTAATATGTAAAGATAGTTTTCGAGGTGTATAGCAGTTTTAAAGTTTGAGTAATGAAGACCTTTTGAAGAGTTACTCACAATGGTTGACCAGGTCTGTTGGTACTGATCTTTTTGTAGCTGTTCGATATACTTTGTGAACCAGAGTATGTTCCCGGCGTTTTGATGAAGCCAGATATCACTACATCCAACATTGTCTAAAGATGTTTTTATAAAGTTCACCCATTTACTTTTAAAAGTTCCAGATACATAGCTGTTATATAAGAGTTTATATATCAAGTATGAAAGTTTAGAGACTTTGCCTTGGATTAACCTGGCCCAGAATGACAACATTCGTTTCTGTATAGTTAGCATAAGCGGGTATCTGCCAAGTTCTCCGTACAACATAAAATGAGGAGTACTTTTCCTGACACAAAGTATATGTTTGAGAAAGTTTGTATGCAGCAATTCGATAATACCAGTATTACCAAACCCCCAGATCTCACAACCATAGAGTAGTAAGGGGACGACAGTTTGGTCAAACAGTAGAAGCTGACAGTCAATAGGAAGATATAAGTTTTTTATCCTGGCATATAAAAGATACAATGCTTTACCTGCTTGTTCTACAATGCGTTTCATAGCGTTCACAAAGGAGCCTGTTTTACTGAATACAATACCAAGATATTTGTACATATCAACAATTTCTATCTGTTTACCCGTAATAAAGAACTCCTGTTTACATTTTCTGGAACCAAATACTATAATTTTCGTTTTATCTGTATTGATATCGAGTTTCCAAATATGACAGTATTCTGAGAAAACATCTAATGCTTGTTGTAAATCATCAGGGCTTTGCGCTACAATGATAGTATCATCTGCATATAGCAGGACAATGAGATGTATAATAGTAGATAGGATGTCGTCATCACTAGTAATGGCGATGCCTTCTACTCTATCTAGTAGAAAATCTTCAAGATCGTTCATAAACAGTGAAAAAAGAATAGGCGATAAATTTTCACCCTGTCTTACACCTGTATTACATGCAAACAATGCTGAGATATTGTCATCAAGTTTTACACAAGATTTAATATTTTTGTACATGTTTTGTATAACGTTAAAAATTTTACCTCCTATTCCATATTTTATCAATTTTTGCCACAGGCCGGCTCTCCAAACTTTATCAAATGCCTTTCGAAAGTCGATAAAAGCACAGTATAATTTCTTCTTTCGCGATTTTAAGTAGTCTGTTAGAGCATGTAATATAAACATATTGTCAAGTGTAGAATATCCTTTTCTGAAACCACATTGACTTTCACCGAGTAGATGGTTACTCTCCAGATATTCTTCTAAGCGGTTATTTAAAATTGAGGTGAATAATTCACTCATACAGCTCAGAATTGTAAT
>JAVTVY010010925.1:0-53281 GCA_036873755.1 Hanleya hanleyi | reverse complement strand
TGTTTCGCTTTTTATATTTTCGGGACAAATCCTAAATTTACATACACCCACTCCCCCACCCTACCTCTCTCAGCAGGCCCCGATAAGCCAGGGACCGATATTAGCCCTTTGGGATAGGGTTGATAGGAGTTTTCCCTTATTGTTGGGGTAAAGTCCGTGTTCCGCTTTTTATATTTTCGGGACAAATCCTAAATTTACATACACCCACCCATGACTGAATGGCCCTGGAGGAGCGCTTCGCTTTGACACCTCACTCGATCCAATCAGTCCACTGAGGGCCCCTCTCGCCTCTGAAGATTGCCGAACATTCTCACGAAAACCCACGTATTTGGGACTACTTTCTGTCCGCGGAGGCAGACCGCAACACCGCCAAACCGCATCACCGCGGAGGAATACTCTAACATGTCTAAACATGATCCAAGGTCAGATGATGGACGGGATGAGAGGATACAGGTCGGTACATGCTCAAATGCACTCATTGACATTTGGTCAAAGGTCACGATATGCAAATTTTTGAGGTCAAAGGTCAATGGGAGTCTATATCAAAGTTATATACTACTAACGTCGGTCGGCAGGATTTTACTGCGAACGCATCAGAGAAGAACTTTTGCACAGTGAGGCTGATGCAATAAATTGGTGTGAGTTTATTAGTCTTTCAACACTATTTCAGTCATATCACGACGTTCGGTTCCTATTCCTGTCAAATTGTAATCATTCCAATGTAAGAAAGACTGGTTTGTATAATATATCTTCATGCAATGTCATTATATTTTCGTCTTTTTCGCTAGAGAGCGGCGAGGCTCGGGTTTAATCAAGTGGAAAAAATCGCAAGCATTTTTTTATACGGGAGAGATCTTTCGTTCAGTGTATACACTAGTCACATGTTTTCTTTAACCTGGAACAATGGACTTGTTTCCACATTTTAGGATTATCAGAGCTGTTAGAGTTAATAAACTAATCAGCTAATGTTGGGTGTTATGCATTGATAACACGGCTTCTTTTACCGTACCCTTTTTGTCTGCGCCCAACTGATTTAATACTGAATAAATAAGGAGAGTCACTTATAGTATTGGAGTCAGGTGTGTTCATAATGTAACATGTACAAGGGAATAAAGAACAAGAGGGATAACTCAACTCTAAAATAAGATCTCAGTATTTTAACCCTACCAGATCTGGTGGCCATTATGCCCTCCTCTACCAAATTTTCTACCCTATCTATCGAACGAAAAAAAGAGAAAAAAAAAAGAAAATAAGAGCTGATGCTGCGCGACTTCGTAGTTTATCATATTGGAGCCATTTTGAGCCCATTCAAACATTCCCCGATCACGGGTAAATTCAAAATTGCGGGCATATGGGGTACCAGAAAAGTGATGTTTTCGCCAATTTCTTGAAAATTTCTGCATTTTCGAGAGGAAATTACTTACTAATTTACTATGTATTTTTCTCAAAGAAATTATATAACAAAAAATCTGACCGAAAAATCGAGGAAAAATCTTTTTTTTTAAATGACCTCACTGTGACCTCACCAAATCTTGGATTTTTTTTTACAGTTTCTGATAGAGCTTGACCCAAGGGTGGTAAGTTTCCGATCTCTAGCGGAATTTCCCCTCCAAACATGGACAGGTCCTAAAAACTCCAGGCCGGGTAGGGTTAGGTACCAGATTGTTTAAGAGCACAGGGAAGGACTAAGACATGATAGTATAATAAATACTGGTCCTAGTCGGCCACACCTACAATAACACTGGTGAAAACCAAGACTCCTGGAACATCTCTGTACACGGCACAAAGCCACGGAGAGATATTCAATACCCACAGACAATATGGCTAGACGGAAACTAAAGAAGAAGGCTGAAACCAGCCCACATTTTTCTTGCTTTCTGAAACAAAAAGAATATAATCTTGTGCACAGTAGGGCGAGCTGTTAAAAACAATACCACCGTAATTCTTATAAAAAGGACTACATAGTGGAAGCGCAAAGACAGCTGTACGATGGTATACATTATACCAAAATAAAACCCATGAATATGGAAAACACCATGAAAATGGTACGGTACTACAGGCAGTCGCTAGATTGAATGCTAGTGGAGTTCTTAGTCAGAAGACTTTGAATTTTCTGCTGAAAGTTTCGACCAGGAAGCCTACACCATATCTCCTACCAAAAATACATAGCTAGGAGAGGCAATTCAAAAACTTGATCTTGTAAAACCTGAGCTACCTCAATGATAAACTAGGGCGCTACCTGGATTTCTTCTTATCCCCATAGTATGGGAACAAGAAACATACTCAGTCGATACCTCAGAATTCATCAATGAGATTGAAAAACGTCGAATACCAACTGATACGTTACTTATTACGTATGACATTACCTCGTTATACACGAACCTCGGATTCATTTAAATCCTAGAAGCACCCAGAAGTGATCTGACTACCTACGAAAACATGGATTATAATATCCCAAAACCTCCCATCGATCTGTTGCTTGAAATAGCACGATTGATTCTTGAAAAGAATGAATCCAGGTTTCACGACAAACACTTCAGACAAATTGTCGGTGCACCTCGGGGAGCAGTCCCTTCCCCAGAACTGTGCGATGTAGCGATATACAAGCATATCACTCAGCTAATTGCCGCATTCCCACACAAAGAAAGGATTATATTACACAAACGTTTTCGGGATGATGGCTTCATACTACTACAGGCAAATAAAGCCGTAGCTGACAGTTTCTTTGAGATGGCTAATAACGCACATCCTCTATTGAAATTCACGTATGAAATATCTGAAAACAAGGCGAATTATCTAGACGTTACCGTTTTCAAGGGGAGAAGATATTCGACTGACTCAATACTTGATGTGAAATGCTACACAAAGCCAACTGAAACCTATCAATACCTACACAGAAAAGCAGTACACCCTGAGGCGTGCTTCAAATCTTTCATTACGGGAGACTTGAAAAGATATATAGGAAACTGCAATAATGTTGCAGACTATATAAACATGTCAGAATACTTCAAGCAAAAGCTTAAAAAGAGAGGATATTCTACCTCGGAAATTGACTCGTGCTTTCGTTCAGTAAATGGCTGACAGAAACAAATACCTCAAAGAGGAACGAGGGCATACAAAATAACCTAAAATAAAGTCTCAGTATTTTAACCCTACCAGATCTGGGGGCTGTTATGCCCTCCTCTACCAAACTTTCTACCCTATCTATGGAACGAAAAAAAAAACATAAAAAAATAAGAGCTAATACTGCATGACTTCATAGTTTATCATATTGGAGCCATTTTGAGCCCATTCAAACATCCCCCGATCACGGGTAAATTCAAAATTACGGCCATCTGGGGTACCAGAAAAGTGATGTTTTCGTCATTTTTCTTGATTTCTGCATTTTCGAGAGGAAAGGTGAACAAAATCTATTTTGTTACATATGAGACAATTATTTACTAATTTACTATGTATTTTTCCTCAAAGGAATTATATAACAAAAAATCTGATCGAAAAATCGACGAAAAATCCTTCTTTTTAAAATGATCTCACTGTGACCTCACCAAAGCGACCATCTTTGTTTTTTTTACATTTTATGATAGAGCTTGACCCAAGGGTGGTAAGTTTCCGATCTCTAGCGGAATCGCCCCTCCAGACATGGACATGCCGGGTAGGGTTAAGCACCAGATTATTTAAGAGCATACGCAGGGAAGGACTAAGACATGATTCTATATTCACAATTTTCATCTTTGTGCATGTATGAACAATGCATATCTGCAACACCAATACTTGTAACATGGACATATTCCCAGAAAACACTAAAGAATATCCATTTATCCATTAACATTGGTTTGCCGAATAACATTTGCAAACAATGTTTAGAAAGAGTATATCACATAGTAAGTAGATACAAGCAGTTTCATACATTAATAGTATACAAAGGGCATATAGACTCCCATTGACCTTTGACCTCTGTGGAGGTCACGTGGAGGTGGAGAGGTCAAAGGTCATTGAGTGCACTTGAGCTGACCTGTATCCTTTCATCCCGTCTCTGACCTTGAATCATGTTTAGACATGTTAGGGCTGGAGTTTTTCCATCACGGAGAGTGCGCATGTGTATGACTTCACTTCCGGTCTGGGGTGTGTGTAAAATTAGGATTTGTCCCGAAAATGTAAAAAGCGGAACACGGACTTTACCCCTAAAATAGGGGAAAACTCCTATCAACCCTATCCCAAAGGGCTAATATCGGTCCCTGGCTTATCGGGGCCTGCTGAGAGAGTGGGGGGAGTGGGTGTATGTAAAATTAGGATTTGTACCGAAAATATAAAAATCGGAACACGGACTTTACCCCTAAAATAGGGGAAAACTCCTATCAACCCCATCCCAAATGGCTAATATCGGTCCCTGGCTTATCGGGGCCTACTGAGAGAGTGGGGGAGTGGGTGTATGTAAATTTAGGATTTGTCCCGAAAATATAAAAAGCGGAACACGGACTTTACAGCTAAAATAGGAGAAAACTCCTATCAACCCTATCCCAAAAGAGCTAATATCGGTCCCTCGCTTATCGGGGCCTGCTGAGAGAGTGGGGGAGTGGGTGTATGTAAAATTAGGATTTGTCCCGAAAATATAAAAAGCGGAACACGGACTTTACCCCTACAATAGAGGAAAACTCCTATCAGCCCTATCCAAAATGGCTAATATCGGTCCCCGGGCTTATCGGCGTCTGGGTGCATGAGTGGGTGCATGTAAAATCAGGATTTTTCCCGAAAATATAAAAAAAAACGGAACACGGACTTTACCCCATAAACTAGGTGAAAACCCCTATCAAGGGCGTATATTGACTCCCATTGATCTTTGACCTCCAGTATAGAGTGCGTATATTCACTACCATTGACCTTTGACCTAAAAAATTTGCATATCGTGACCTTTGACAGCCAATCAGAAGCGAGTATTTTGACCTCGTGTGACTGTATGTCACACACTTGCGCAGACCCACCACAATGAAAGTCCCCGGATGAATGAACAGGTCAGTACTTGCATTCCTATCATTCAAATGACCTTGAACTGTCACGTGACCTCTCCGTGATGGGGAAAAACCCAGAAATAGGTGAGTACATGCATCCCATACCCAGGTCACGCCCGATAAACGCAGATCGGAAGTGACGTCATACACCTGTGCACAACCGTGATGGAAAACCCCAGAACCAAGTCAGTACATGCATTCCATACAGTCAGACGAGGTCAAAATACTCGCTTCTGATTGGCTGTCAAAGGTCACGATATGCAATTATTTTTAGGTCAAAGGTCAATGGTTGTGAATATACACACTCTATACTGGATATCATCTTAAACTGATCACGTGACCTCTCCGTTATGGAAAAAACCCAGAATCAAGTCAGTGCATGCCTCCCATAGTCCCAGGTCACGCCCGATTCACGCAGACCGGAAGTGACGTCATACACCTGCGCACAACCGTGATGGAAAACCCCCAGAACCAAGTCAGTACATGCATTCCATACAGTCACACAAGGTCGAAATACTCGCCTCTGATTGGCTGTCAAAGGTCACGATATGCAAATTTTTGAGGTTAAAGATCAATGGTAGTGAATATACGC
Source organism: Hanleya hanleyi (assembly GCA_036873755.1). NCBI lineage: Eukaryota > Metazoa > Mollusca > Polyplacophora > Lepidopleurida > Hanleyidae > Hanleya > Hanleya hanleyi. Next base: position 47,683 of record JAVTVY010010925.1, on the reverse strand, counting down.
ACTCTATACTGGAGGTCAAAGGTCAATGGGAGTCAATATACGCCCTTTATAGGAGTTTTCCCCTAGTTTAGGGGGTAAAGTCCGTGTTCCGTTTTTTATATTTTCGGGAAAAATCCTGATTTTACATGCACCACCCATGCACCCAGACTCCGATAAGCCCGGGGACCGATATTAGCCCTTCTGGATAGGGCTGATAGAAGTTTTCCTCTATTGTAGGGGTAAAGTCCGTTTTCCGCTTTTAATATTTTCGGGACAAATCCTAATTTTACATACACCCACTCCCCCACTCTCTCAGCAGGCCCCGATAAGCCAGGGACCGATATTAGCCCTTTGGGATAGGGTTGATAGGAGTTTTCCCCTATTTTAGCTGTGAAGTCCGTGTTCCGCTTTTTATATTTTCGGGACAAATCCTAAATTTACATACAGCCACTCCCCCACTCTCTCAGCAGGCCCCGATAAGCCAGGGATCGATATTAGCCCTTTTGGATGGGGTTGATAGGAGTTTTCCCCTATTTTAGAGGTAAAGTCCGTGTTCCGCTTTTTATATTTTCGGGACAAATCCTAATTTTACATACACCCACTCCCCCACTCTCTCAGCAGGCCTCGATAAGCCAGGGACCGATATTAGCCTTTGGGATAGGGTTGATAGGAGTTTTCCCCTATTTTAGGGGTAAAGTCCGTGTTCCGCTTTTTATATTTTCGGGACAAATCCTAATTTTACATACACCCCAGACCGGAAGTGATGCTATACACATGCGCACTCCCCGTGATGGAAAAAACCCAGCCCTAACATGTCTAAACATGATTCAAGTTCAGAGACGGGATGAAAGGATACAGGTCAGCTCAAGTGCACTCAATGACCTTTGCCCTCTCCATCTCCACGTGACCTCCACAGAGGTCATAGGTCAATGGGAGTCTATATGCCCTTTGTATACTACTTACATTCTTGTGTAATTTACAATCATACTTCACGGCTTTGTTATAAGAGATTTATTTCGATGATTGTAGTGGAGTACTTTCCGCGGGCTTATATGGGGGATCTGCAATGTTATCAATACTATTTTATTTTTCCTTTATTATTTTATTAGATTCACCAAGTACATAAACATTGAATAAGCTAGTTGGTGAATATAGTCATATTCTAGAAATTACTTAGAAAGTAATATATTATAACTTAGAAAGATATTTAGAGGGGCAAAATTTCACTCTCGCAGTCTGCGGCAGACCTAACATATCTGAAAGGATGATCAGAGTACATAATTGTACTTTGGACTCATAACGTAGCGTTCACAGAATGTCTTATCTACTCCAATATTATTTACTAACATACATGTACAGCTGTTATTTGATGAAACGCATAAATGGCGTCCTCAACCCTCTCTTGGTTTTATGAATGGAAGTGTTTTATAATAAATCAGATCTAATGGCGCGTTGTGTCTTGTCTTGTTGAAGATCCATTCTTCCATACAGTCGAGGGCTAGTGGTTGGTAGTCTAAGTGAAATTTGTTCACAAATAGTTCTTTCCGTGTGACTAGGAGTTGCAGATCTTCGGTCCCGAACACGCAAACGTCCCGAACTCGTTTTCCATGGCAAACATTCTCGCCGGCCCACGACACGAAAACAGCCACGAATGGCTTGTCATCTGGTGTACCTGAATATCGAATGAAAAAAAAAAAAAAATTACCAGCAGCACATTTGATATTTGGATATTAAGGGCAAATCTGACGTTCGGTGTATAAAACAAATGATTTCCAAGTGAATATTATTTGATGTATAAAATAACTTTTTCGACCGGCTGATCTACGTCTCTGTTGACCTCGCAGGGTGACCTCGCCTGTATTACCCAATCGTCAGGCAACAATCCCAATCTTGGTAAACCAGGATGTTATATCGAAGAAATACCATCTAGTGATAACGCTATGAAAAATTCACGTGCGTTGTGTTTTGATATTCTCCGAAATCGCATAATAACCCAATCACGACGATTCTGTCTATTCCATTTGAAATTGACTGGCGTATCGTACACGGATATTTACAATCTTTCCGCGAGATGACCTTTCGATATTCCCAGTCGTTCAACAAAAACCAGACTATTCGACGGAAGAAATCATTTGAACTTTCCGAAGGAGAACGTTTATCTCGAACCAGGTCTAGATATTATATCTTATTTGGATACTGTTATTTTTGATATTGTACTGTATTGGTCCACGTGCTTATGTGTGTAATTACAAGGAGCGTTATTATTGGTCCACGTGCTTATGTGTGTAATTACAAGGAGCGTTATTATTGGTCCATGTGCTTATGTGTGTAATTACAAGGAGCGTTATTTTAAAGTTGCTTCCCTCTGATTGGTTAACAGATGTAGTTTGAAATTTACATGGAAGTTATATAGCGATGATATGAGATATACTATTCCGTGATATCATATCTGAGTTTACTGAGATTGTCAACAATGTATCGGATGACAGCAAACATCGTCATACTGCGTTTCTACCGTCTTTGTTCATACAGGTCACACTTTCTACCATCTTTGTTCATACTGGTCACACTTTCTACCATCTTTGTTCATACAGGTCACACTTTCTACCATCTTTGTTCATACAGGCCACACTTTCTACCATCTTTGTTCATACTGGTCACACTTTCAGGTAGAACGTAGAACTTCCAAGGCCAGTCTCCTTCGAATGAATGTTTTAGAAAATAGTAAGCCTGTTGATTTCTATTGTACTCTACAGACCTTCATCGCATATTGACATGTTCTATGGCGCTCAGTTCAATAAGGTTCGCGATATGTATGCTGATTAATACCAAATACCTCATACAGAATCCAGATCCAGTGATTCCAAACACGTTTTTGTCTTTTCAAATTGGAGTTCCAAGATCGAAACAAAATGTTTATCGCCTAAATATGTATTAAAATGTCACACAGAGATGAACCCAAACATATCGTATCTTGTTTCTATCTTATTTTTGTCATAAATAAATTAAAGAGCTACGTCTATTCGATATCATACCAAAATTCAACCAGATATATTCAAATAAAAGCAAGCTTATTTCGCCAAGAAAGAATCGGCGAAGTAATCTTTGTTAAGTTGTATGGCAGAGCAAAATGCGTGACCACGTCATTCTGAACAGTTGTCTCCCTTTGGTGTCATTGATTCTCGAGCCATAACGTCATGGATTCCATAGCAATAACGTCATGGGTGGTTTGCTAATGGGAAGCATAATTCGAAGGAAAAAACACATTTTAACCCTATCTGGGCTGGGCCTATTGAGACCTGTCCAGGCCTGGGAGGCTGAAACTTACCACACTATACCCTTGGGTCAAGCTGTACCAGAAAATGTAAAAAAATCCGAGATGGCCGCTTTGATGACGTCACAGTGACGTCATTTTCAAAAACGGCATTTTTGGTCGATTTTCAGTCAGATTTTCCGAATTTTTTATTATGGAATTTCTCCGCAAAAACTGCATGATAAATTAGTAAATATTAATGTGATGTGAAATAAAATAGTTTTTGCCCAATTTTCATCGCGGAAAAGCAGCAATTTTGAAGAAATATTACGAAAACATCACTTTTCTGGTACCCCACTTGGTCGCCATCTTGAATTTACCCATGATTCTCTGCTCGGGGGGGGGGGGGGTGGAAATAGACTCAAAATGACCACAATATGATAAACTATAAAGTCACGGAGTTTCAGCTCTCCATTGTTTGTCGTTCCGGAGATAGCGCAGAAAGTTTGGTAGGGGGGGGGGGGGGATATTTTGGCACCCTTCAAGCCTGGTAGGGTTAAATCTCATTAGTAAAGAGATTTAGGAGTATTCCACATAAATCCATCTGATTTCTTTTCAGTTTAGATTAGTCTGCATTACCCGTGCATCCATGTGGTGTGTGTAGACTACATGCATTACTTTTGTATCCTTGTGGCGTCTGTATAGTCCACGTTATGTGTGCATCCATGTGGCGTGTGTAGAGTACATTACTTGCGCAGCCATGTGGAGATTAGTCTACATTACCTGCGCATCCCTGTGGTGTCTGCAGTCTGACTGTGGTGTTCACATTACCTGTGCATGCGGTGATTGTAGTCTACATTCCTATGTATCCATGCGGTGTTCGAAATCTGTATTACCTATGCATCTACAATGTATGTGGTGCTTGAAATCTATATTATCTGTGTATCCATGTGGTGTTTGAAGGCTACATTACCACTGTATCCATGTCACTATAAGGCTGTCAATCGGTATTTTCGGCCATTGGCAACTAGAAAAGTTACTGAAGTACATAATCGTTATGTGACAACCATTCCCTGTACGCGAACAACGTTATCCTTTGTTCTTTATCGCAGAGGCTTAAGCCGGGGACACACTAGGCGATTTTTTATCGCTGTCGACAACGATTTTTTACGCCGCCGATTTTCGTCCGGCAGTGAGTTCAACGATTGAGTGGACACACTTGCCGGATAACAGTACGACAGCGACGTCTCCTCTTGTCATGTGACACCTTTTTACTCTTGTCATGTGATCATAAAATGGCGGTGATTGGCTGCTGTCAATATACGCATCCGATCTGCTGTCGCCGAGGTGGGCACACTGGCCGATCTCTACGCCACCGATAAAAATCCGGCCGAAATTGATCGCCAATATTCAGCATGTTGAATACGGCCGATTGGTCGGGCGTACGTGTTCGCTACCAAAGTTCGGCGTCGCACAATCAGACACACTACACGATTCCGCAAGCGAAAATGGATCGGGCGTACAAAATCGCCTAGTGTGTCCCCGGCTTTAGCAACAGCGACCGGTTGATCTGATCTACCGATCGTTGCAGTCATATATTTTACTGGAAGCTTTGCTTTCTCATCCCTGTGCAACGGAAATGTTGTGTTACAAGGGCGTAGACAAGTTGTCAGGTTTGAGGGGGCTTGAGAGGGGGAAAGTCTGAGAGGGGGGTATCCCCTCTCACAGCTTAAGAATTTTTTTGGAAACTTGATGGTAAATTGGCACTCTGGGAGCATCTGAGCAGTATAACATTGTAACAACTGAACTTTGATTTATGCCAAAATGTCTCATAATAATGACGATCACTACATTGATAAACGTTACAAGCTGAAATGATCATTCAGTCTCGGGTTTGCACTATAATTCAAGTTAACCCTTAGACAATACTATCCTGCCCCGATAGTATCGGAATGGCTGCATTGACGCGTGGCTGAGCACATTAGCTCTGGTTCATTAATCGGGTTGCCTTTGCTATCTTTTTAACATAGGAAATATTGTTAATCGATGATAACTGGGCTATTTTCTACCTGCAGTTGTCGTTAGCTTAGTGGTCCTTTCTTGGAATAGTAGGAAAACTTATCCATATTTACCATATTTACACCAGTTATTAAACAGTGACTTCAGGTCTACTGGCTGTCCCGGATAATATATCTCAGACATTTTCGGCGATATGTCTCGGACAATTTATAGGATCAATCTCACGTTCGGCTATTTCCGTATTGGCGGAACTTTCTCAGCTAAAGTGAGTTCTGGGGCTAGACTGTTTATCGGACAGCATTGAAACTTCACACAGCAGATAAAAAATGCTAAATTTATTTCAAAGTATCACCAAAATCCTTCCAGTGGTTCTCCATAAATCGCGAAAACAAAAATTAGATGGGAGATTTGGTAGTTATATTTTTGACGTCATAACGTCCGGCCTGCATGTTATAACAATGGCAGATGAAAGTCATGGTGGCCCCAAAATAACATGGTATCGGTGATTTTCGTCAATTCTCAACAGATTCTAATGAAAGACAGGAATAAAATTAATGTTTTTTAGTTTATATACTGTGGGAATTTTCAATGTTGTACGATAAATTGTCTCCGAAATATCACCGAAAACGTCTGGGATTATCTGGGGCAGACAATAGGTTTATTTCTAGAGTTCCTATATGAAAAGTAGTTGAGAGTTTGTATCTCTTGTTTGTGAATAAAGAAATACTGAACAAATGAGCGGGATCTCAATTGAAAACAAAACCACTTAATAGTGAAAAATTTAGGAAAAATTATGCTCAACTGAAGTTTTGATGTTTTTCGCCCAAACAGGCGGTATTTGATTGGAATTGGAGCACACTATTCCATTCTCAGAGACGATCGCAAAAGATTTGAGCCCGAAATCGTCAATCTATGGCTTAGGTCACTGATCAATTGCAATCTTATTTAAGGCCTAATGGTATGCACTGGCGGTGATAAGTTTACTTCTCATGTATTAATTGAATAATATACGTGATCTTCTATGCTATGTTAGCTTTCTTTTTCTTTCTTTCTTTTTTTTTTCGTTTGTTTGTTTTTTGTTTTTTTTTCCGGCTCTCAAAATTTGGGGGGGCTGAAGCCCCCCCAAGTCTACGCCCTTGACTTTAAGAAATATTAGTTCGCTTGCAATCATTTTAACCCACCTCGTTTTCCTGATACATACGGATTGAACATGATAGTATATATCTTTCATTATAAGCGCTGGGAAAAGGCAAGACTTCCTTTCACGCCTGTGACAAGACCAACCTTTGCCATTTCAGTTAGTATAGTACTAAACATATAAAACCTTTTTTTTGCGTTGCGTATAGTACTACACTTGTGAAACTTTCTTTTTCTGCGTAGTTAGTTTTATACCAGTAAATATAAGAATAATTCACTGTCTGATTTAATGCTGACTTTCTTTCTCAAATTTCTCCATAAATGTTTGAATGTATTACTGAGCGCGTATATATCAACTCGATTGTATAGTTTAATTTCATTCAGATTTGAGTACAACTTTAGAAGTCAAGCTTACAGAAGCTATAATAAAATATAGCTCGATATTCTACACTTGGCCGACTTTTGATAGATGTGGCGTACAGAGGGTAAGAGCGCTTAATAGGCTAGCTGAATAATTCTCCGTCATGATCCTAATTTTAGCGAGTTTCGCCACACATTCCACCTGTAATCGGTGCTGTTAATTCTCTTTTTGAAAATGAAATTGCAAGTGGCCTAGTTTGGTTTAGAGTGACAGGACCACGCAGTGTAGGAAAATGGGATGGAATAAAAACTGTAAGAGGCGAACAAAATGACGAAACCAGTAAAACTTGGGTTTATCATGGCAGGAAACTGACCACTGTCCTACCCTAATTGGGGTATGAAGGAACTAATACATCATAGACGGCCGTGTACAAAAGTTACCCAACAGGTAGCATATAAGCACGACCTGGCTCGGGACAGGTCAATACGTGGAGACCGATCTGCTAGTAGAAAAACAGGTGATAAATTCATAAATGACATGATGACATGTGAAAATGTCACAAAACTCGAATCTATGAGGCGGGCATTTTTTTTTTAAAGATATATTGTAGAAAAGTGACAGGTCAAGCACAATTGTTGAATAGCTTAGAAGTTATTAGCGAGGATATTTGAAGACTAACTGTTCACAATCCGCTCCATTCGAGTCAAATATTTCAGTTGTAGCAATCAGATCTACCACAGATTGTCACTAAATTCTGATTCCCTGAATGAGTACCTTTCAGAAAATATATAATTCCTTTAGTTGAGTTCATTTAGTTCAATGAAACTGAGCAAAAACTGATAAGGTGTTGAAATCGTATTGCTGAGGAAGCCGTGACATTAATTAACAGACTACATCATCAGTGTATTCGTTGTCTCTGAATGAGTCTGCTGTTTCTGGTCTGCATTACCTGTGTATCTTTCTTGTGTTTCTGTTCTATATAACGTATGTACTCATCTGCTGTTTCTAATCTACTGTGTATTTGTAGTCTACATCGTTTGTGTATCCATATCGTGTTTCCAATCATCACTAGCTGTGTATTCATCTCGTGCTTCTAGTCTATATAATATGTGTATCCATCTGGTGTTTCTAATCACCACAACCTATCTATATATCTCGTGAATCTAGTCTACATTATCTGTGAATCCATCCGGTGTTTCTAATCACCACTACATGTGTATACATATCGTTTTTCTAGTCTACATTATATGTGTATCCGTCTGGTGATTCTAGTCTACATTAGCCGTGTATCCCATCGGGTGATTCCAATCTACATTAGCCGTGTATACATCTATTGTTTCTAATCTACATTAGCCGTCTTATACATCTATTGTTTCTAATCTACATTAGCCGTGTATACATCTATTGGTTCTAATCTACATTAGCCGTGTATACATCTATTGTTTCTAATCTACATTAGCCGTGTATACATCTATTGTTTCTAATCTACATTAGCCGTATATCCATCTGGAGTTTCTAATCTACATTAGCCGTGTATACATCTGATGGTTTCAAATGAACATTACCTGTGTATACTTCTCGCGTTTCTAGTCGTCATTACCTGCGCTCCGGTCTGGTGTTTCTAATCTACGTTAACCAAGCAGCCCACATCTGGTCTTTCTAATCTACATTAGCCGTATATCCATCTGGTGTTTCTAATCTACATTATCTGTGTATCAATCCCTTGATTGTAGTCGTCATTACCTGCGCACCCATCTGGAGTTTCTAATCTACACCAGCCGTGTATCCCATCTGGTGTTTCCGATCTACATTAGCCGTGTATCACATCTGGGTTTCTAATCTACATTAGCCGTGTATCCCATCTGGGGTTTCCAATGTATATTAGCCGTGTATCCCATCGGGTGTTTCTAATTTACATTAGAAGTGTATCTAATCTGATGTTTCTAATCTACATTAGCCGGGTATCCCATCTGGTGTTTCCGACCTACATTAGCCGTGTATCACATCTGGGCTTCTAATCTACATTAGCCGTGTATCCCATCTGGGATTTCCAATCTATGTTAGCCGTGTATCTCATCGGGTGTTTCTAATTTACATTAGAAGTGTATCTAATCTGGTATTTCTAATCTACATTAGCCGCGGGTATATCCTATCTGGTGTTTCTAATCTACATTAGCCGTGTATATCCTATCTGGTGTTTCTAATCTACATTAGCGTGCATCCCTATGGCCTATCTGATCTACATTAGCCGTGATTCCCATCTGGTGTTTCTAATCTACATTAGCCGTGTATCCCATCTGGTGTTTCTACTCTACATTAGCCGTGATTCCCATCTGGTGTTCCTAATCTACATTAGCCGATTGTCCATCTGGTGTTTCTAATCTACATTTCCTCTGTATCTATCTGGTGTTTCTAATTTACATTCCCTGTCTATCCATCTGGTGTTTCTAATGTATATTAGCCGTGTATCAAATCTGGAGTTTCTATTCTACATTTGCCTGTGTATCCATCTGGTGTTTCTAATTTACATTTGCCGTGTTTCCCACCTGGTGTTTTTAATCTACGTTAGCCGTGTATACATCTGGTGTTTCTAATATACTTTAGCAGTGTATCCCATCTGGTGTTTCCAGTCTACATTAGCCGAATATAATCTGGTGTTTCTAATCTACATTTGCCGAGTATATCCATCTGGTGTTTCAAATTTACATTAGCCGTGTAATTTACATTAGCCGTGTATCCATCTGGTGTTTCCAATCTACATTTACCTGTGTATTCATCTCGTGCTTCTAATCTACATAATATGTGTATCCATCTGGTGTTTCTAATCACCACAACCTGTGTATATATCTCGTGAATCTAGTTAACATTATCTGTGAATCCATCCGGTCTTTTTAATCACCACTACATGTGTATACATATGGCTTTTCTAGTCTATATTATATGTGTATCCGTCTGGTGATTCTAGTCTACATTACCTGTGTATACGTCTGGTGTTTCTAGTCTACATTATCTGTGTATACATCCGATGTTTCTAATCTACGTTAGCCGTGTATCCCATCTAGTGTTTCTAATCTACATTAGCCGAGTATACATCTGGTGTTTCTAATCTACGTTAGCCGTTTATCCCATCTGGTGTTTCTAATCTACATTAGCCGAGTATACACTAAATGTTCACAATCCGCTCCATTCCAGTCAAATATTTCAGTTGTAGCAATCAGATGTACCACAAATTCTCACTAAATTCTGATTCCCTGAATGAGTACCTTTCAGAAAATATATAATTTCTTTAGTTGAGTTCATTTAGTTCAATGAAATTGAGAAAAAACTGATAAGGTGTTGAAATCGTATTGCTGAGGAAGCCGTGACATTAATTAACAGACTATATCATCAGTGCATTCGTTGTCTCTGAATGAGTCTGCTGTTTCTGGTCAACATTACCTGTGTATCTTTTTGGTGTTTCTGTTCTATATAACGTATATTCTCATCTGCTGTTTCTAATCTACTGTGCATTTGTAGTTTACATCGTTTGTGTATCCATATAGTGTTTCCAATCATCACTACCTGTGTATTCATCTCGTGCTTCTAGTCTATATAATATGTGTATCCATCTGGTGTTTCTAATCACCACAACCTATCTATATATCTCGTGAATCTAGTCTACATTATCTGTGAATTCATCTGGTGTTTCTAATCACCACTACATGTGTATACATATCGTTTTTCTAGTCTACATTATATGTGTATCCGTCTGGTGATTCTAGTCTACATTAGCCGTGTATCCCATCGGGTGATTCCAATCTACATTAGCCGTGTATACATCTATTGTTTCTAATCTACATTAGCCGTCTTATACATCTATTGTTTCTAATCTACATTAGCCGTGTATACATCTATTGTTTCTAATCTACATTAGCCGTGTATACATCTATTGTTTCTAATCTACATTAGCCGTGTATACATCTATTGTTTCTAATCTCCAGTATATCCATCTGGAGTTTCTAATCTACATTAGCCGTGTATACATCTGATGGTTTCAAATGAACATTACCTGTGTATACTTCTCGCGTTTCTAGTCGTCATTACCTGCGCTCCGGTCTGGTGTTTCTAATCTACGTTAACCAAGCAGCCCACATCTGGTCTTTCTAATCTACATTAGCCGTATATCCATCTGGTGTTTCTAATCTACATTATCTGTGTATCAATCCCTTGATTGTAGTCGTCATTACCTGCGCACCCATCTGGAGTTTCTAATCTACACCAGCCGTGTATCCCATCTGGTGTTTCCGATCTACATTAGCCGTGTATCACATCTGGGTTTCTAATCTACATTAGCCGTGTATCCCATCTGGGGTTTCCAATGTATATTAGCCGTGTATCCCATCGGGTGTTTCTAATTTACATTAGAAGTGTATCTAATCTGATGTTTCTAATCTACATTAGCCGGGTATCCCATCTGGTGTTTCCGACCTACATTAGCCGTGTATCACATCTGGGCTTCTAATCTACATTAGCCGTGTATCCCATCTGGGGTTTCCAATCTATGTTAGCCGTGTATCTCATCGGGTGTTTCTAATTTACATTAGAAGTGTATCTAATCTGGTATTTCTAATCTACATTAGCCGCGGGTATATCCTATCTGGTGTTTCTAATCTACATTAGCCGTGTATATCCTATCTGGTGTTTCTAATCTACATTAGCGTGCATCCCTATGGCCTATCTGATCTACATTAGCCGTGATTCCCATCTGGTGTTTCTAATCTACATTAGCCGTGTATCCCATCTGGTGTTTCTACTCTACATTAGCCGTGATTCCCATCTGGTGTTCCTAATCTACATTAGCCGATTGTCCATCTGGTGTTTCTAATCTACATTTCCTCTGTATCTATCTGGTGTTTCTAATTTACATTCCCTGTCTATCCATCTGGTGTTTCTAATGTATATTAGCCGTGTAACAAATCTGGAGTTTCTATTCTACATTTGCCTGTGTATCCATCTGGTGTTTCTAATTTACATTTGCCGTGTTTCCCACCTGGTGTTTTTAATCTACGTTAGCCGTGTATACATCTGGTGTTTCTAATATACTTTAGCAGTGTATCCCATCTGGTGTTTCCAGTCTACATTAGCCGAATATAATCTGGTGTTTCTAATCTACATTTGCCGAGTATATCCATCTGGTGTTTCAAATTTACATTAGCCGTGTATCCATCTGGTGTTTCCAATCTACATTTACCTGTGTATTCATCTCGTGCTTCTAATCTACATAATATGTGTATCCATCTGGTGTTTCTAATCACCACAACCTGTGTATATATCTCGTGAATCTAGTTAACATTATCTGTGAATCCATCCGGTCTTTTTAATCACCACTACATGTGTATACATATGGCTTTTCTAGTCTATATTATATGTGTATCCGTCTGGTGATTCTAGTCTACATTACCTGTGTATACGTCTGGTGTTTCTAGTCTACATTATCTGTGTATACATCCGATGTTTCTAATCTACGTTAGCCGTGTATCCCATCTAGTGTTTCTAATCTACATTAGCCGAGTATACATCTGGTGTTTCTAATCTACGTTAGCCGTTTATCCCATCTGGTGTTTCTAATCTACATTAGCCGAGTATACACTAAATGTTCACAATCCGCTCCATTCCAGTCAAATATTTCAGTTGTAGCAATCAGATGTACCACAAATTCTCACTAAATTCTGATTCCCTGAATGAGTAAATTTCAGAAAATATATAATTTCTTTAGTTGAGTTCATTTAGTTCAATGAAATTGAGAAAAAACTGATAAGGTGTTGAAATCGTATTGCTGAGGAAGCCGTGACATTAATTAACAGACTATATCATCAGTGCATTCGTTGTCTCTGAATGAGTCTGCTGTTTCTGGTCAACATTACCTGTGTATCTTTTTGGTGTTTCTGTTCTATATAACGTATGTTCTCATCTGCTGTTTCTAATCTACTGTGCATTTGTAGTTTACATCGTTTGTGTATCCATATAGTGTTTCCAATCATCACTACCTGTGTATTCATCTCGTGCTTCTAGTCTATATAATATGTGTATCCATCTGGTGTTTCTAATCACCACAACCTATCTATATATCTCGTGAATCTAGTCTACATTATCTGTGAATTCATCTGGTGTTTCTAATCACCACTACATGTGTATACATATCGTTTTTCTAGTCTACATTATATGTGTATCCGTCTGGTGATTCTAGTCTACATTAGCCGTGTATCCCATCGGGTGATTCCAATCTACATTAGCCGTGTATACATCTATTGTTTCTAATCTACATTAGCCGTCAATACATCTATTGTTTCTAATCTACATTAGCCGTCTATACATCTATTGTTTCTAATCTACATTAGCCGTATATCCATCTGGAGTTTCTAATCTACATTAGCCGTGTATACATCTGATGGTTTCAAATGAACATTACCTGTGTATACTTCTCGCGTTTCTAGTCGTCATTACCTGCGCTCCGGTCTGGTGTTTCTAATCTACGTTAACCAAGCAGCCCACATCTGGTCTTTCTAATCTACATTAGCCGTATATCCATCTGGTGTTTCTAATCTACATTATCTGTGTATCAACCCCTTGATTGTAGTCGTCATTACCTGCGCACCCATCTGGAGTTTCTAATCTACACCAGCCGTGTATCCCATCTGGTGTTTCCGATCTACATTAGCCGTGTATCACATCTGGGTTTCTAATCTACATTAGCCGTGTATCCCATCTGGGGTTTCCATTGTATATTAGCCGTGTATCCCATCGGGTGTTTCTAATTTACATTAGAAGTGTATCTAATCTGATGTTTCTAATCTACATTAGCCGGGTATCCCATCTGGTGTTTCCGATCTACATTAGCCGTGTATCACATCTGGGCTTCTAATCTACATTAGCCGTGTATCCCATCTGGGGTTTCCAATCTATGTTAGCCGTTTATCTCATCGGGTGTTTCTAATTTACATTAGAAGTGTATCTAATCTGGTGTTTCTAATCTACATTAGCCGGGTATATCCTAACTGGTGTTTCTAATCTACATTAGCCGTGTATATCCTACCTGGTGTTTCTAATCTACATTAGCGTGCATCCCTATGGCCTATCTGATCTACATTAGCCGTGATTCCCTTCTGGTGTTTCTAATCTACATTAGCCGTGTATCCCATCTGGTGTTTCTACTCTACATTAGCCGTGATTCCCATCTGGTGTTCCTAATCTACATTAGCCGATTGTCCATCTGGAGTTTCTAATTTACATTTCCTCTGTATCTATCTGGTGTTTCTAATTTACATTCCCTGTATATCCATCTGGTGTTTCTAATGTATATTAGCCGTGTATCAAATCTGGAGTTTCTATTCTACATTTGCCTGTGTATCCATCTGGTGTTTCTAATTTACATTTGCCGTGTTTCCCACCTGGTGTTTTTAATCTACGTTAGCCGTGTATACATCTGGTGTTTCTAATATACTTTAGCAGTGTATCCCATCTGGTGTTTCCAGTCTACATTAGCCGAATATAATCTGGTGTTTCTAATCTACATTTGCCGAGTATATCCATCTGGTGTTTCAAATTTACATTAGCCGTGTATCCATCTGGTGTTTCCAATCTACATTTACCTGTGTATTCATCTCGTGCTTCTAATCTTCATAATATGTGTATCCATCTGGTGTTTCTAATCACCACAACCTGTGTATATATCTCGTGAATCTAGTTAACATTATCTGTGAATCCATCCGGTCTTTTTAATCACCACTACATGTGTATACATATGGCTTTTCTAGTCTATATTATATGTGTATCCGTCTGGTGATTCTAGTCTACATTACCTGTGTATACGTCTGGTTTCTAGTCTACATTATCTGTGTATACATCCGATGTTTCTAATCTACGTTAGCCGTGTACCCCATCTAGTGTTTCTAATCTACATTAGCCGAGTATACATCTGGTGTTTCTAATCTACGCTAGCCGTTGATCCCATCTGGTGTTTCTAATCTACATTAGCCGAGTATACATCTGGTGTTTCTAATCTCCGTTAGCCGTGTATCCCATCTGGTGTTTCTAATCTACATTAGCCGAGTATACATCTGGTGTTTCTAATCTACGTTAGCCGTATATCCATCTGGAGTTTGTAATCTACGTTAGCCGTGTATACATCTGGTGTTTCTAATCTACATTAGCCGTATATCCATCTGGTGTTTCTAATCTACGTTAGCCGTGTATCCCATCTGGTGTTTCAAATCTACATTAGCGGTGCATACTTCTGGTATTTCTAATCTACTTTATCTGTGTATACATCTGATGTTTCTAATCTACATTAGCCGTGTATACATCTATTGTTTCTAATCTACATTAGCCGTGTATCCATCTGGAGTTTCTAATCTACATTAGCCGTATATACATCTGATGGATTCTAATCAACATTACCTGTGTATACATCTCGCGTTTCTAGTCGTCATTACCTGCGCTCCAGGCGGATGTTTCAAATTTGCGCTAGCCAAGCACACATCTGGTGCTTCTAATCTACATTAGTCGTTTATTCTCCCGGTGTTTCTAATCTATATTAGCCATTTAATCACCCGGTGTTTCTAATCTACATTACCTGTGTATCAATCTCTTGTTTTTAGTTGTCATTAACTGGGCACCCATCTGGAGTTTTTAATCTACACCAGCCGGGTATCCCATCTGGTGTTTCTTATCTACATTAGGCCAGTATACTTCTGGTGTTTCTAATCCACATGACCTCTTTGTGCATCCCATCTGGCGTTTCTAGTACATTAGCCATGAATCCTATCTGGCGTTTCTACTACATTAGCCATGAATACCATTTCGTGTTTCTAATCTACATTAGCCGTGTTCCCCGTCTGGTGTTTCTACAACGTTAGCCATGAATCCCATCTGGTATTTCTAATCTACATTATCCGTGTTCCCCGTCTGGTGTTCCTAACCTACATTAGCCGTGTACCCTGTCTGGGGTTTTCTAATCTACATTAGCAGTGTATCCATCTTGTGTTTCTAATCTACATTAGACGTGTATCCAGCCTGGTGTTTCTAATCTACATTAGCCATGTATCTATCTGGTGTTTCTAATCTACATTAGCCATGTATCTATCTGGTGTTTCTAATCTACATTAGCCATGTATCTATCTGGTGTTTCTAATCTACATTAGCCGTGTATCCCATCTGATGTTTCCTATCTACATTAACCGTGTATCCCATCTGGAGTTTCTGCTCTACATTAGCCTGTATCCCTATGGCCGTTCTAATCTACATTTGGCAGTGTATCCATCTGGTGTTTCCAATCTACATTAGCCGCGTATCCCATCTGGTGTTTCCAATCTACATTCGCCGTGTATCCCAACTGTAGTTTCTCATCTACGTTAGCCGTGTATCATTAGTCGTGTATCCCATCTGGTGTTTCCAATCTACATTAGCCGCGTATCCCATCTGGTGTTTCCAATCTACATTAGCCGCGTATCCCAACTGTAGTTTCTCATCTACGTTAGCCGTGTATCATTAGTCGTGTATCCCATCTGGTGTTTCTAATCTACATTAGCCGTGTATCTCATCTGGTGTTTCTAATCTACATTAGCAGGGTATCTCACCTGATGTTTCCAATCTACATTAGCGGTGTATCCCATCTGGTGTTTCTAATCTGCATTACCTGTGTACCTATCTTGTGTTTCTAATCTACATTAGCCGTGTATCCCAACTTGTGTTTCCAATCTACATTAGCCGTGTATCCCATCTGTAGTTTCTGATCTACGTTAGCCGTGTATCATTATTCATGTATCCCATCTGCTTTTTCTAATGTACATTAGCCGTTTATCCCATCTGGTGTTTCTAATCTACATTACCCGTGTATCCATCTGGTGTTTTTAATCCAAATTAGTAGGGTATCCGATCTCGTGTTTCAAATCTACATTAGCCGTGTATCGCACCTGGTATTTCTAATCTACATTACCTGTGCATCCATCTAGTGTATCTAATCTACATTGGCAGGGTATCCCGTCCGGTGTTTCTAATCTACATTAGCCGTGTATCCCATCTGGTGTTTCAAATCTACATTTACCGGTGTATACATCTGGAGTGTCTAATCTACATTAGCTGTGTATCCCATCTGCTGTTTCTAATCTACATTAGCCGTGTATCGCATCTGGTGTTTCTCATCTACGTTTGCCGAGTATACATCTGGTGTTTCTAATCTACATTTCCTGTGTATCCACCTGGTGTTTCTAAGTTACATAAATTACATTAGCTGAGTATACGTCTGGTTTTTCTATTTTACATTAACCATGTATCCCCTCTGGTGTTTCCAATCTACATTTACCTGTGTATAAATCTGGGGTTTGTAATCTACATTAGCTGTGTATCCCATCTGGTGTTTCTAATCTACATTAACCGAGTATACATCTGTGGTGTGTAATCTACATTTCCTGTGTATCCATCTAGTGTTTCTAATTTACATTAACCGTGTATCCCATCTGGTGTTTCCAATCTACATTTACCTGTGTATATATCTGCTGTTTATAATCTACATTAGCCGTGTATCACATCTGTTTTTTTTTTATCTACATTAGCCGTTTATCCCATCTAGTGTTTCTAATCTACATTAGCCGAGTATACATCTGGTGTTTCTAATCTACGTTAGCCGTGTATCCATCTGGTGTTTCTAATCTACATTAGCCGTATATCCATCTGGTGTTTGTAATCTACTTTATCCGTGTATCCCATCTGGTGTTTCTAATCTACTTTAGCCGTGTATCCATCTAGTGTTTCTAATCTACATTAGCCGTATATCCATCTGGTGTTTCTAATCTACGTTAGCCGTGTATACATCTGGTGTTTCTAATCTACATTAGCCGTATATCCATCTGGTGTTTCTAATCTACGTTAGCCGTGTATCCCATCTGGTGTTTCAAATCTACATTAGCCGTATATCCATCTGGTGTTTCTAATCTACGTTAGCCGTGTATCCCATCTGGTGTTTCAAATCTACATTAGCTGTGCATACTGCTGGTATTTCTAATCTACTTTATCTGTGTATACATCTGATGTTTCTAATTTACATTAGCCGTGTATACATCTATTGTTTCTAATCTACATTAGCCGTGTATCCATCTGGAGTTTCTAATCTACATTAGCCGTATATACATCTGATGGATTCTAATCAACATTACCTGTGTATACATCTCGCGTTTCTAGTCGTCAGTACCTGCGCTCCAGGCGGATGTTTCAAATTTGCGCTAACCAAGCACACATCTGGTGCTTCTAATCTACATTAATCGTTTTCTCACCCGGTGTTTCTAATCTACATTAGCTGTTTAATCACCCGGTGTTTCTAATCTACATTACCTGTGTATCAATCCGTTGTTTTTATTTGTCATTAACTGCGCACCAATCTGGAGTTTTAAATCTACACCAGCCGGTATCCCATCTGGTGTTTCTTATCTACATTAGGCCAGTATACATCTGGTGTTTCTAATCCACATGACCTCTTTGTGCATCCCATCTGGCGTTTCTCCTACATTAGCCATGAATCCCATCTGGCGTTTCTACTACATTAGCCATGAATCCCATCTGGCGTTTCTACTACATTATCCATGAATCCCATCTGGCGTTTCTACTACATTAGCCATGAATCCCATCTGGCGTTTCTACTACATTAGCCACGAATCCCATCTGGCGTTTCTACTACATTAGCCATGAATCCCATCTGGCGTTTCTACTACATTAGCCATGAATCCCATCTGGCGTTTCTACTACATTAGCCATCAATCCCATCTGGCGTTTCTACTACATTAGCCATGAATCCCATCTGGCGTTTCTACTACATTAGCCATGAATCCCATCTGGCCTTTCTACTACATTAGCCAAGAATCCCATCTGGCGTTTCTATTATTTTAGCCATGAATCCCATCTGGCGTTTCTACTAAATTAGCCAAGAATCCCATCTGGCGTTTCTACTACATTAGCCATGAATCCCATCTGGCGTTTCTACTACATTAGCCATGAATCCCATCTGGTGTTTCTAATCTACATTATCCGTGTTCCCCGTCTGGTTTTTCCTAACCTACATTAGCCGTGTACCCGGTCTGGGGTTTTCTAATCTACATTAGCAGTGTATCCATCTGGTGTTTCTAATCTACATTAGACGTGTATCCAATCTGGTATTTCTAATCTACATTAGCAGTGTATCTATCTGATGTTTCTAATCTACATTAGCCGTGTATCCCATCTGGTGTTTCCTATCTACATTAACCGTGTATCCCATCAGGAGTTTCTGCTCTACATTAGCCTGTATCCCTGTGGCCGTTCTAATCTACATTTGGCAGTGTATCCATCTGGTGTTTCCAATCTACATTAGCCGCGTATCCCATCTGGTGTTTTCAATCTACATTCGCCGTGTATCCCATGTGTAGTTTCTGATCTACGTTAGCCGTGTATCATTAGTCGTGTATCCCATCTGGTGTTTCTAATCTACATTAGCCGTGTATCTCATCTGGTGTTTCTAATCTACATTGGCGGTGTATCCCATCTGGTGTTTCTAATCTACATTACCTGTGTACCCATCTGGTGGTTCCAATCTACATTAGCCGTGTATCCCATCTGTAGTTTGTGATCTACGTTAGCCGTGTATCATTAGTCGTGTATCTCATCTGCTTTTTCTAATCTACATTAGCCGTTTATCCCATCTGGTGTTTCTAATCTACATTACCCGTGTATCCATCTGGTGTTGCTAATCCAAATTAGTAGGGTATTCCATCTCGGGTTTCTAATCTACATTACCTGTGCATCCATCTAGTGTATCTAATCTACATTGGCAGGGTATCCCGTCTGGTGTTTCTAATCTACATTAGCCGTGTATCCCATCTGGTGTTTCCAATCTACATTTACCTGTGTATACATCTGGAGTTTTTAATCTACATTAGCTGTGTATCCCATCTGGTGTTTCTAATCTACATTAGCCGTGTATCCCATCTGGTGTTTCTCATCTACGTTTGCCGAGTATACATCTGGTGTTTCTAATCTACATTTCCTGTGTATCCACCTGGTGTTTCTAATTTACATAAATTACATTAGCCGAGTATACGTCTGGTTTTTCTATTTTACATTAACCATGAATCCCATCTGGTGTTTTCAATCTACATTTACCTGTGTATACATCTGGTGTTTCTAATCTACATTAGCAGTGTATCTCATCTGGTGTTTGTAATCTACATTTCCTGTGTATCCACCTGGTGTTTCTAATTTACATAAATTACATTAGCCGAGTATACGTCTGGTTTTTCTATTTTACATTAACCGTGTATCCCATCTGGTGTTTCCAATCTACGTTTACCTGTGTATATATCTGCTGTTTCTAATCTACATTTGCCGAGTACACATCTGGTTTTTCTAATCTACATTTCCTGTGTATCCATCTGGTGTTTCTAATTTGCATTAGCCGTGTATCCCATCTGGCTTTTCTAATCTATATTACCTGTGTATCCATCTGGTGTTTCTAATCTACATCAACGGTGTGTCCCATCTGGTGATTCTAATCTACATTAGGCGTGTTCCCCATCTGGTGTCTCTAATCTGCGTGAGGCCGTGTATAAATCTGGCGATTTAATCAACATTAGCCGTGTATCCCATCTGGTATTTCTAATCTACTTTGGCAGTATATCCATCTGGTGTTTCTAATCTACATTAGCCGTGTATCCTATCTGGTGTTTCTAATCTACATTTGCTGTGTATCCATCTGGTGTTTCTAATTTACATTAGCCGTGTATCCCATGTGGTGTTTCTAATCTACATTAGCCGTGCATCCATCTGGTGTGTCTAATCTTCATCAGCCGTGTATACATCCGGTGTTTGTAATCTACATTAGCCGTGTATCCGTCTGGAATTTCTAATCTACATTAGCCTGGTATACTTCTGGTGTTTCTAATCTACATTACCTGTTTATCCATCTGGTGTTTCTAATCTACATTAACCGTATATGAAAGTGGTGTTTCTAATATCTACATTAGGCGAGTCTACATCTGGTGTTTACAATCCACATTACCTGTGTATCCATCTGGTGTTTCTAATCTACATTAGCCGTGTCTCCCATCTGGTGTTTCTAGTCTTCGTTAGCCGTGTATACATCTGGTGTTTCTAATCTACATTACCTGTGTATCCATCTGGTGTTTCTAATCTACATTAGCCGAGTATACATCTGGTGTTTCTAATCTAGATTAGCAGTGTATCCATCTGTTGTTTCTACTCTACATTTCCTGTGTATCCATCTGGTGTTTCTAATTTACATTAACCGTGTATCCCATCTGGTTTTTCCAATCTACATTTACCTGTGTATATCACGAAACGTTAGATTCTTGGTATGTGCTTTAGAATAGGTTTACCAGGAGACTATTCTTTGAAGTCATATGACGCAGTCAGTATGTCGGCATCTCTTCCCACTTCCCTTATATGTGTTGTATATCTGCTGTTTCTAATCTACATTAGCCGTGTATCCCCTCTGTTTTTTTTTATCTACATTAGCCGTGTATCCCATCTAGTGTTTCTAATCTACATTAGCCGAGTATACATCGGGTGTTTCTAATTTACATTAGCCGTGTATCCCATCTGGTGTTTCCAATCTACATTAAGCTGTGTATACATCTGTTTTTTCTTATCTACATTAGCCGTTTATCCCATCGGGTGTTTCTAATCTACATTAGCCGAGTGTACGTCTGGTGTTTCTAATCTACATTTCTTGTGTATCCATCTGGTTTTTCTAATCTACATTACCTGTGTATCCATCTGTTGTTTCCAATCTACATTAACCGTATATGAAACCGGTGTTTCTAATCTACATCAGCCGTGTATTCCATCTGGTGATTCTAATCTACATTAGCCGAGTATACATTTGGTGTTTCTAATCTACATTTGCCGAGTACACATCTGGTTTTCCTAATCTACTTTTCCTGTGTATCCATCTGGTGTTTCTAATGTACATTAGCCGTGTATTCATATCGTGTTTCTAATCTACATTAGCCGTGTATCCGTC
Organism: Hanleya hanleyi; assembly: GCA_036873755.1. Lineage (NCBI taxonomy): Eukaryota > Metazoa > Mollusca > Polyplacophora > Lepidopleurida > Hanleyidae > Hanleya > Hanleya hanleyi. The sequence goes on along the minus strand of JAVTVY010010925.1, from coordinate 25,891 downwards.
TGAAATTTCTAATCTACATTAGCCCGGTATACATCTCGTGTTTCTAATCTACATTACCTGTGTATCCATCTGGTGTTTCTAATCTACATTAGCCGTATATGAAACTGGTGTTTCTAATCTACGTTAGTCGAGTATACATCTGGTGTTTCTAATGTACATTAGCCGTGTATCCCATCTGGTGTTTCTAATGTACATTAGCCGTGTATCCCATCTGGTGTTTCCAATCTACATTAGCCATGTATCCATCCGGTGTTTCTAATGTACATTAGCCGAGTATACATCTGGTGTTTCCAATCTACATTAGCTGTGTATCCATCTGGTTTTTCTAATGTACATTAGCCGAGTATAGATCTGGTGTTTCTAATCTACGTTAGCTGTGTATCCCATCTGGTGTTTCTAATGTACATTAGCCGTGTATCCCATCTGGTGTTTCCAATCTACATTAGCCATGTATCCATCCGGTGTTTCTAGCTTACATTAGCCGTATATGTAACTGGTGTTTCCAATCTACATTAGCCGTGTATCTATCTGGTGTTTCTAATGTACATTAGCCCTGTATCCCATCTGATGTGTCCAATCTGTATAAGCCGTGTATCCATGTGTTGATTCTAATCTGATATGTCAGCGTATACATCTGGTGATTCTAATCTACATTAGTCGTGTATCCATCTAGTGTTTTTAATCTACATTACCTGTGCATACGACTCGTGTTTCTAGTGTTCATTACCTGCGCACACATCTGGCGTTTCTTATCTACATTAGCCGAGTATACATGTGGTGTTTCTAATCTACATTAGCCGTATAGACATCTGGTATTTCCAATCTACATTAGTCGTGTATCGCATCTGGTATTTCTAATCTATTTTAGCAGTGTATCCATCTGGTGTTTCTAATTTACATTAGCCGTGTATCCGTCTGGATTTTCTAATCTGCATTAGCCGAGTATACATCTGTTGTTTTTAATCTACATTAGCATTGTATCCCATCTGGTGTTTCTAATCTACATTAGCCGAGTATACATGTGGTGTTTCTAATCTATATTAGCCGTATAGACATCTGGTATTTCCAATCTACATTAGTCGTGTATCCCATCTGGTATTTCTAATCTATTTTAGCAGTGTATCCATCTGATGGTTCTAATCTACATTAGCCGTTTATCCGTCCGGAATTTCTAATCTACATTATTCCGGTATACATCTGGTGTTTTAAATCTATACATTACCTGTGTATACAACTCGTGTTTCTAGTGTTCATTACCTTCGCACACATCTGGTGTTTCTTATCTACATTAGCCGAGTATACATGTGGTGTTTCTAATCTACATTAGCCGTGTATCCATCTGGTGTTTCTAATCTACATTAGCCGTGTATCCATCTGATGTTTCTAATCTACATTAGCCGTGTATCCATCTGGTGTTTCTAGTCTGCATTAGTCGAGTAAACATCCGGTGTTTCTAATCTACATTACCCGTGTACACGTATGTAACTGGTGTTTCTAATCTACATTACCCGTGTATGTAACTGGTGTTTCTAATCTACATTATCTGTGTATATAACTGGTGTTTCTAATCTACATTACCCGTGTATGTAACTGGTGTTTCTAATCTACAATACCCGTGTATACATCTGGTGTTTCTAATCTACATTAGCCGCATATGTAACTGGTGTTCCTAATCTGCAATATCCGTGTATACATCTGGTGTCTCTAACCTACATTACCGGAGTATACATGTGGTGTTTCTAATCTACATTAGCCGTGTATCCATCTGGTGTTTCTAATCTACATTAGCCGTGTATCCATCTGGTGTTTCTAAACTACATTACCCGTGTATCCATCTGGTGTTTCTAGTCTACATTAGTCGAGTAAACATCCGGTGTTTCTAATCTACATTACCCGTGTACACGTATGTAACTGGTGTTTCTAATCTACATTACCCGTGTATGTAACTGGTGTTTCTAATCTACATTACCTGTGTATATAACTGGTGTTTCTAATCTACATTACCCGTGTATGTAACTGGTGTTTCTAATCTACAATACCCGTGTATACATCTGGTGTTTCTAATCTACATTAGCCGCATATGTAACTGGTGTTCCTAATCTGCAATATCCGTGTATACATCTGGTGTCTCTAACCTACATTACCGGAGTATACATGTGGTGTTTCTAATCTACATTAGCCGTGTATCCATCTGGTGTTTCTAATCTACATTAGCCGTGTATCCATCTGGTGTTTCTAAACTACATTACCCGTGTATCCATCTGGTGTTTCTAGTCTACATTAGTCGAGTAAACATCCGGTGTTTCTAATCTACATTACCCGTGTATGTAACTGGTGTTTCTAATCTACAATACCCGTGCATACATCTGGTGTCTCTAATCTACATTACCCGTGTATGTAACTGGTGTCTCTAATCTACAATGCCCGTGTATGTAACTGGTGTTTCTAATCTACATTACCCGTGTATGTAACTGGTGTCTCTAATCTACATTACCCGTGTATACATCTGGTGTCTCTAATCTACATTACCCGTGTAAACATCTGGTGTCTCTAATCTACAATAGCTGTGTATACATCTGGTGTCTCTAATCTACATTACCCGTGTATGTAACTGGTGTCTCTAATCTACATTACCCGTGTATACATCTGGTGTCTCTAATCTACATTACCCGTGTAAACATCTGGTGTCTCTAATCTACATTACCCGTGCATACATCTGGTGTCTCTAATCTACATTACCCGTGTAAATATCTGGTGTTTCTAATCTACATTACCCGTGTATACATCTGGTGTCTCTAATCTACATTACCCGTGTATACATCTGGTGTTTCTAATCTACATTAGCCGCATATGTAACTGGTGTTCCTAATCTGCAATACCCGTGTATACATCTGGTGTCTCTAATCTACATTACCCGTGTATACATCTGGTGTCTCTAATCTACATTATCCGTGTAAACATCTGGTGTCTCTAATCTACATTACCCGTGTATACATCCGGTGTCTCTAATCTACAATAGCTGTGTATACATCTGGTGTCTCTAATCTACATTACCCGTGTATGTAACTGGTGTCTCTAATCTACATTACCCGTGTAAACATCTGGTGTCTCTAATCTACATTACCCGTGTATACATCCGGTGTCTCTAATCTACAATAGCTGTGTATACATCTGGTGTCTCTAATCTACATTACCCGTGTATGTAACTGGTGCCTCTAATCTACATTACCCGTGTATACATCTGGTGTCTCTAATCTACATTTCCCGTGTATACATCTGGTGTCTCTAATCTACATTACCCGTGTATACATCTGGTGTCTCTAATCTACATTACCCGTGTATACATCTGGTGTCTCTAATCTACATTACCCGTGTATACATCTGGTGTCTCTAATCTACATTACCCGTGTATACATCTGGTGTCTCTAATCTACATTACCCGTGTAAATATCTGGTGTCTCTAATCTACATTACCCGTGTATACATCTGGTGTCTCTAATCTACATTACCCGTGTATACATCTGATGTCTCTAATCTACATTACCCGTGTATACATCTGGTGTCTCTAATCTACATTACCCGTGTATACATCTGGTGTCCCTAATCTACATTACCCGTGTATACATCTGATGTCTCTAATCTACATTACCCGTGTATACATCTGGTGTCTCTAATCTACATTACCCGTGTATACATCCGGTGTCTCTAATCTACAATAGCTGTGTATACATCTGGTGTCTCTAATCTACATTACCCGTGTATGTAACTGGTGTCTCTAATCTACATTACCCGTGTATACATCTGGTGTCTCTAATCTACATTACCCGTGTATACATCTGGTGTCTCTAATCTACATTACCCGTGTATACATCTGGTGTCTCTAATCTACATTACCCGTGTAAATATCTGGTGTCTCTAATCTACATTACCCGTGTAAATATCTGGTGTCTCTAATCTACATTACCCGTGTATACATCTGGTGTCTCTAATCTACATTACCCGTGTATACATCTGGTGTCTCTAATCTACATTACCCGTGTAAACATCTGGTGTCTCTAATCTACATTACCCGTGTAAACATCCGGTGTCTCTAATCTACATTACCCGTGTAAACATCTGGTGTCTCTAATCTACAATACCCGTGTATAATCTGATATTCATAGATGTGCATCACCTGTGTATCCATCTGTTTTTCTAATCTACATTACCTGTGTATCCATCTGTTTTTCTAATCTACATTACCTGTGTATCCACCTGGTGTTCCTAGATGTGCATTTCTCTGCAGGTGATGTAACGAGGGCCAGAAATATTCGTCGGGGCTTTCTATATCACGGCACCATTCCATGAAATGTTGAGCCACTCGGTTATGCAGAATAAACTTCACGAAATCCCGACTAAACACTCCGTACGCACTTCCTTTAACTATCTGTATTCCATGAGGCGGCGGTTCCTTCTTGGATCCTGTTTTTTGTATTGTGGGTTTTTCATCTCCGGTGTGCTGCACCAGGCCATACCTGTTCGTGTAACGGTAGCTAAATGTATTCCCGCCTGTGATGCCTTCTATGTCGTTAGCACCATTGTAGGCTTTCAATATTTTCACCAGTTCCTTATTTGTTTTCAGAGGAAATGCTTGGCTAGGAAGGTTAATAAAATATTTCCAATTTTCTGGTCTATTATGAACCAAATCTCTCATGCAATTTATATCAGCCATTAGGCGAGAATAGCCTTTATAAACGATATGTTCGGTCTTTGAGACAACAAATACATTATGGAAACAGTCAGCGATAGATTTTATAGCGCCGTGCAGCATCTGTGAAGAGTACCCATCAACATGAAAACAGTAGACGTTATGAGAACGGTAAATAGACCGTAGTAATCGCTCAGCTTGTTCCGCCTCTTTATACAGTAAGATGCTAAAAGCTATCGGGAATTCTGCTTCCCCTGTGTCGATGCCATCCATAATGTAGCCTCGATCTGATTTGAATTGATCACAGTTTTTGGTGAGCTCTATATAGCGTTCGGCCGATATCTCAAAATTGTTGGGCTCGTATTTCTCCTGAATACGTATAGCTTGAAGTATCGCGGGTTTGCGTCCTTCCACAATCCCAGAGCAATTCACCTCCGGTCCGAATCTTCTCTCAGTCTCTCGATACATCCTTTGAATTGTTCCCATGTTGTACCCAGTACCACGCATGTAGTGATGTAATACCACTGAGAACCAGAATAGCGGTAACACTAATATTGGTATCCAGAATTTCCGTCTTCGTTTCTTCCAAAAACACGATGAATACATGTTTGATTAGGAACTGATATTTGTGGGCTTGAGAAAAATGCGGCTATCCTCCGCTTCTACCTCATGGTCGAAATCCTGAAAACATAAGAAATTTTATTTAAATTTCATTCCCCATTTGTTTTCCATCAATTAATGCATCGTTTATGTCGTGCGCGTTTTACACCAAAATATCTCAGCTCGGGAGTTCTGGGCATCATTTGTAAGACTTGTACATAATTTGCGACTTCCACCAATGTTATGTCTGTGTGTGTGTGTTTTATGGGGAGGGGAACTTGACATTTCTTTCATAGGGATTGTGGACCATTATTCTGTCGATAACTGGGCGAGCGCAGGAGGAGAAAAAAAAATGAGTTTGCTATTATAGCTATTCGGCAAAATTCATGATTCATGTCATCGTTTTGGGCCCACGTTGAATCTATCTTTTAACCAAAATGTTCGTCTTCTAGCAAACAAAATGCGTAGTATCGTCTTCAAAGTATCGATATGAAAGTTAACCCTACAATATGATAGAGAATAATTAGATTTGGCGAAATAAATTAATTTCATGCCAATTTAGGAAACAAAAATGCGGAAAAATGGAGGAAAAAGACCGGAAATACTACTTTCCTTGGACACCACATGACTGCCATCTTAAAATCTCCCCATGATCCTTTGTACCTATCGGATTATGCAAATAGCCTCGAAATTACACCAATAAAATTCGCGAAAAAGTCGAAAAGTTTCATCTCTCTTGTTATCTTCGTTCTGCAGCTGTGGTGGAAAGTATGGTAGGGTTGCCATAATGCTGCTCTCAGGCCAGATAGGGTGAACTCATGCAGACGCTTGCGTACGTTGGTCTTGAGTCCAACAGTCCGAGTTTCAGTAACGAGGTGGTGAAGCCTACGTTTGGAAATGTGCACATTTTAGGTACAGTAATGGAAACGTTTCAACGTCAGGTGACTTGGATAGCCTCACATGGTCAACATATTGGATTTCTCCAGCATTGTAATTAAGCGATTTCAGATGATAATTCTCTGCGGTCGTTCAACAAACAAACTGGAAATGATATGAAACAAACAATTTGTTGCAGCTGGAGTTTTACAAAGAAATGTATACCCCACGCCTCACTGCTAGAAACTAGATATTATTGTCCGCACCTCGGCAGCCATCTGTCTCACATACAAATTTGCAGCAACATGACTCTTGGTAATTGCGTCAAAATTCAATCAATAAACCCCAAAAGTGTGAGAATGTCAATTCATTGGGCGGAACATACAACACTCAAAATTCATACATTTAACCAAGTAGGCTGTACAACGCGCCAGGAAGGGAGGAATTATTGGCAAAGTTCAGAAGATTGTATCCATGATCACCAAAAGTTGATCAGATCATCGGTTTATTGGTGAGAACATATATAGAAAATCTCAGACCCATAGTTTTAACGGTTCAGACTTTATCACGGTGTATTCCGCTTATACACATGGAAGAAATGGATAGAAAAAAAATGGGAAAAGTTCACATTTTGCTGATAATTAGGCAAATAAGGTAATCTATAATCACCAAAAGTTAATCAGATCATCGACTAATTGGTGAGAACATACAAAGAAAGACTCAGACCCATAGTTGTTAGGGTTCAGGCTGTATTCAGCTCACCAGATTACCCCAGCTGGAAGAAATGGGGAGTAAAAATAAAATATTAAATATAAAAAAAAAAAAAAATGGTTGTAATCAGGCAGATACTTTAATCTATAATCACAAAAGTTAATCAGATAATCGATTCATTGGTAAGAACATCATCACAAAATTTCAGATCGATAGCTTAAACGGTTCATTATGGAAGCCGGATGCTTGCTAAAATTCGTAGTGAAAGTCGAAGTCGATTTGGCGATGTCGACTTCGTCACTTCAGCATCGCCACATCGCCAAATCGACATCGACTTTCGCTACGGCATCGACCTTCGCTACGTCTTCGACTTTCACTGCGTGAAATGGCCAAATCGACTTCGACTTTCGGTACGACTTCGACTTTCACTTCGTGAAATCGCAAAATCGATTTCGAGTTCGACTTGTCGAAGTGACGAATGGTGGCATCCGGCGTCCATACTTTAGGCGGTATATTCTGGACAGACAGAAGCAAGATGCCCCTTCTACTTCGTAAGAGGAGCATAAAAACAAAAGCTAACTCTGTAAGTAATTGGTACTGCTTCTGTGGCTAAGCAGTAAATAGCCCGGTACTATACTTGATACAGGTTTCACTATTCCTTAAGACGATAACCCTGCATACATACATACCCGTTCACTCACTACACACAGTACGTCACGTTCAGTTGGTATTAGAAAATGACCCTAAAGCTATACTATGCATCGTATGATGTACAAATGAAAAGAAACTTCTGCAATGAAAAGCACTACCAATGCAGGGGTTTAATGTATACGCTAATATTGAGACTGATTGGATAAGAGGTACTTTTGTTCAGTTGACAAGTGACTACAAAAACTAACACGTGTCTACTACAACTAACACGTGAATACTATAACTAACACGTGAATACTATAACTAACACGTGAATACTATAACTACCCCGTGAATACTATAACTAACACTTGCTATACAAGCACAAACATTACACGTGAATATTATAACTATAGTGGCTATACAAGCACAAACATCACACGTGAATACTATAACAGTGACTATACAAGCACAAACATTACACGTAAATACTATAACTAACAGTGGCTATACAATCACAAACATTACACGTGAATACTATAACTAACAGTGGCTATACAAGCACAAACATTATACGCGAATACTATAAAAGTAGATATACAAGCACAAACATTACACGTGAATACTATAACTAACAGCGGCTATACAAGCACAAACATTACACGTGAATACTATAACTAACAGCGGCTATACAAGCACAAACATTACACGTGAATACTATAATTAACAGTGGCTATACAAGCACAAACATTACGCGTGATTACTATAACTAACAGTTGACAAGTGAATACTATAACTAACAGCTGACACGTGAATACTATAACAGTTGACACGAGAATACTATAACTAACAGTTGACACGTGATTACTATAACTAACAGTTGACACGTGAATACTCTAACTAACAGTTGACACGTGAATACTATAACTAACAGTGGCTATACAAGCACACACATTACACCTGAAAACTATAACTAACAGTGGCTATACAAGCACAAACATTACACGTGATTACTATAACTAACAGTTGACAAGTGAATACTATAACTAACAGCTGACACGTGAATACTATAACAGTTGACACGAGCATACTATAACTAACAGTTGACACGTGATTACTATAACTAACAGTTGACACGTGAATACTCCAACTAACAGTTGACACGTGAATACTATAACTAACAGTGGCTATACAAGCACAAACATTACACCTGAATACTATAACTAACACTGGCTATACAAGCACAAACATTACACCTGAATACTATAACTAACATTTGACGCGTGAATACTATAACTAACAGTGGCTATACAAGCACAAACATTACACCTGAATACTATAACTAACAGTGGCTATACAAGCACAAACATTACACGTGAATACTATAACTAACATTGGCTATACAAGCACAAACATTACATCTGAATACTATAACTAACATTTGACGCGTGAATACTATAACTAACAGTGGCTATACAAGCACAAATATTACACGTGAATACTATAACTAACAGTGGCTATACAAGCACAAACATTACACCTGAATACTATAACTAACATTTGACGCGTGAATACTATAACTAACAGTGGCTATACAAGCACAAACATTACACCTGAATACTATAACTAACAGTGGCTATACAAGCACAAACATTACACGTGAATACTATAACTAACATTGGCTATACAAGCACAAACATTACATCTGAATACTATAACTAACATTTGACGCGTGAATACTATAACTAACAGTGGCTATACAAGCACAAATATTACACGTGAATACTATAACTAACAGTGGCTATACAAGCACAAACATTACACCTGAATACTATAACTAACATTTGACGCGTGAATACTATAACTAACAGTGGCTATACAAGCACAAACATTACACGTGAATACTATAACTAACAGTGGCTATACAAGCACAAACATTACACGTGAATACTATAACTAACAGTGGCTATACAAGCACAAACATTACACGTGAATGGCCAAATCGACTTCGACTTTCGGTACGACTTCGACTTTCACTTCGTGAAATTGCAAAATCGATTTCGAGTTCGACTTGTCGAAGTGACGAATGGTGGCATACGGCGTCCATACTTTAGGCGGTATATTCTGGACAGACAGAAGCAAGATGCCCCTTCTACTTCGTAAGAGGAGCATAAAAACAAAAGCTAACTCTGTAAGTAATTGGTGCTGCTTCTGTGGCTAAGCAGTAAATAGCCCGGTACTATACTTGATACAGGTTTGACTATTCATTAAGACGATAACCCTGCATACATACATACCCGTTCACCCACTACACACAGTACGTCACGTTTAGTTGGTATTAAAAAATGACCCCAAAGCTATACTATGCATCGTATGATGTACAAATGAAAAGAAACTTCTGCAATGAAAAGCACTACCAATGCAGGGGTTTAATGTATACGCTAATATTGAGACTGATTGGATAAGAGGTACTTTTGTTCAGCTGACAAGTGACTACAAAAACTAACACGTGTCTACTACAACTAACACGTGAATACTATAACTAACACGTGAATACTATAACTACCCCGTGAATATTATAACTAACACTGGCTATACAAGCACAAACATTACACGTGAATACTATAACTATAGTGGCTATACAAGCACAAACATCACACGTGAATACTATAACAGTGACTATACAAGCACAAACATTACACGTAAATACTATAACTAACAGCGGCTATACAATCACAAACATTACACGTGAATACTATAACTAACAGTGGCTATACAAGCACAAACATTATACGTGAATACTATAAAAGTAGCTATACAAGCACAAACATTACACGTGAATACTATATCTAACAGTGGCTATACAAGCACAAACATTACACGTGAATACTATAACTAACAGTGGCTATACAAGCACAAACATTACACGTGATTACTATAGCTAACAGTTGACAAGTGAATACTATAACTAACAGCTGACACGTGATTACTATAACTAACAGCTGACACGAGAATACTATAGCTAACAGTTGACACGTGATTACTATAACTAACAGCTGACACGTGAATACTATGACTAACAGTGGCTATACAAGCACAAACATTACACCTGAACACTATAACTAACAGTGGCTATACAAGCACAAACATTACACGTGAATACTATAACTAACAGTGGCTATACAAGCACAAACATTACACCTGAATACTATAACTAACATTTGACGTGTGAATACTATAACTAACAGTGGCTATACAAGCACAAACATTACACGTGAATACTATAACTAACACTTGACACGTGAATACTATAACTAACAGTTGACACGTGAATACTATCACTAACATTGGTTATACAAGCACAAACATTACACGTGAATAGTATAACTAACAGTGACTATACAAGCACAAATATTACACGTCAATACTATAAATAACAGTGGCTATACAAGCACAGACATTACACGTGAATACTATAACTAACGGTTGCTATACACGCACAAACATTACACGTGAATACTGTAACTAACAGTGGCTATACAAGCACAAACATTACACGTGAATACTATAACAGTTGACACCTGAATACTATAACTAACAGTTGACACTTGAATACTATATCTAACAGTTGACAGGTGACTACTATAACTAACTGTTGACATGTGAATACTATAACTAACAGCTGACATGTGAATACTATAACTAACAGTTGACACGTGAATACTATAACTAACAGTGGCTATACAGGCACAAACATTACACGTGAATACTATAACTCAAAGTGGCTAAACAAGCACAACCATTACACGTGAATACTATAACTAACAGTTGACACGTGAATACTATAACTAACAGTTGATACGTGAATACTATAACTAACATTGGCTATACAAGTACAAACATTACACGTAAATAGTATAACTAACAGTGGCTATACAAGCATAAGAATTACACGTGAATACTATAATTAACAGTGGCTATACAGCACAAACATTACACGTAAATACTATAAGTAACAGTGGCTATACAAGCACAAACATTAAACGTGAATACTATAACTAACAGTTGACACGTGAATACTATAACTAACAGTTGACACGTGAATACTTTAACTAACAGCTGACACATGAATAGTATAACTAACAGTTGACACGTGAATACTATAACTAACAGTTGACACGTGAATACTATAACTAACAGTTGACACGTGAATACTATAACTAACAGTTGACACGTGAATACTATAACTAACAGTTGACACGTGAATACTATAACTAACATTGGCTATACAAGTACAAACATTAGACGTAAATAGTATAACTAACAGTGGCTATACAAGCACAAAAATTACACGTGAAGACCATAACTAACAGTGGCTATACAAGCACAAACATTACACGTGAATACTATAACCAGCAGTGGCTATACAAGCACAAACATTACACGTGAATACTATAAATAGCAGTGGCTATACAAGCACAAACACTACACGTGGATACTAAAACTAACAGTTGATACGTGAATACTATAACTAACAGTTGACACGTGACTACTATAACTAACAGTGGCTATACAAGCACAAACATTACACGCGAATACTATAACTAACAGTGGCTATACAAGCACTACATAATTTGAATCAGGACCAGTAATAAGAAAGCTATGGAATTACAAGCGTCTGGTCCATCATTCATTATTCAGCCGTCGTCCAATAAAGAATATCCGCGTCCATAATACAAAGGCCTATTCCATATTCCATATAACAGCACTAGCCCCAAACTAGAAAGATAGTCATAGTATACATAAACATAAGCTAGTGTCCTTCAAGGCAAGACATCATGATGTTCCAAAAATATCAAATCCGTATCGCTGATCACTATTCTTAATCCATACGAAGTTCAATCACACATAAAATTCTTATTCGTGTGGGGTTAATTCACTTTTTCTCAATTGCGATTTGAATCCTGCCATTGAATAAATTGGTGTTTAAAACACGGCTACATACGGAACAGTATACAATGACAATTGACCAGCAACAAGAGATATAGCAACATAAATACACATTTTTCCCATTTTTGGAAGAGAGTAAATTCCAGTTAACATTTGAGTATTGCCCCGTTGTATAGTTGAGATATCATAATTATAACAAATCGTGATCAATTTACAACGCTGATATTGATGACTAACGATGACTAATAATAAAGTTTAGACAGATTAGATCATCAATAAAAGGGGTTGGCGTTTAAAAAAAATCTGCCCTGCAGCGACAATTGTGTCATTAGTAATTTGTACACAGCCCTACTATTTAGCAAAGTAGAAGTGATACTTGCAGGGTAACATATCGTCTGCAGAAGACTTTACATCCGCCCTCCCTGGTAGGCACAGCATATTATGTTAACATAGGTAGGGTGATAACAGTTTGCCCGTGGCTCCCATGATATGCCGTTGTCATGGCTACGAATATCGAAGGGGATTATTATCCCTTCTCATGTGGGTTTGCTTGGGGATAGCTGTCCGTCATCAGTTGATGGAGAACCGTGCCCCAATACCATAGCTTAGAAGATAGGAGCTGAACACTTTTCGCCACCGGGGAAAAAAATCTTAGCTGCCACATCGGTCAACCTGTAACCATTTCGGTCATCTCACGCGGTAAGACTTATGGATGGCGAAGTGTACGCAAATGCCACAACGGTATGCTCTTTAGAGGTTATTTTCTGCTAAACGTCATTGAAAAGATATACACATCTGTGATACCGATTAAATCCTACGTTTTACGCTATTTTCTTATTTACCTGAGCTCGGGTGCACATTTCCATTCAGTATAGTCCACATCAGCCTATACCGTGTCAAACTCCCGTGCTTATACCAATTTCTCGTTACACCTAAGAAAACATCGCCATATCAAGATCAGTGACAGTTCAACTCGTGTCAGGACAGTATTAATTCCGTATATACAGAATGTAGGCCTACAATCGATTCATGATTAAGATTAATCGAATTATATCGATATTCCAGTCTCCCCACAACATCTATTATATTAATCCACTGAAATGAAATGAAATCGACACGCACTATGTTGGTGACAGCTTTCAACAATAAACACGCGGCATTGAATATTTACGATGTAAAGGGTTCAGATCGCAGGTTAAACCACCGTTCGTCTGCGTAGGGATCGAGCAGGGAAAGGGAGAGGTGTCCGGTCCGACTGTTCCCTGTCTAAAAAATCATCAGGGAAGAGGTCTTGTTTTCGGAAGAAGAATGTACCTTTCGCAGCATGCATACAACTTTTTAAAATCTGGTCACATTTCGCTTCCTGTTATATCAACTGCTGGATAACATTTTGTGTCCAATTATCGGAGGCCTGACCCACACGGGAGAATCATTTCTTGATAACTTCGGAGTTTCGGAATGTCCATAATATTTTCCTGTAATTCATACATCTTTTCTGAAAAAGATAACGAATCCTAGCGAAATAGAGTTCCAGTCGAATACACACGAACAACCGACGCACGTCTTTCAAGGTATACACATGTATCAGTTGGTGATCCGAACACGTAAGATACTTCATTCATGAAAGCCTGTACGTTTCCGTTGGAGCTCCGCGAAACTTGGTGATGCACATTCTAACATTTGCAGAGTGGAGACCAGATAAACGAACGTCCAATGACCTTCGGCTTCGATCCCGTGATAAACTAAACAACCGACCGGAAGAAAGTGTACATTTCTCTCAACTCAAAAAAACGTAGCAAAGTGTCAGGCTGTGTTCTTTCTGGACAATGGATCTGCTGGTCTCTTTTGGAGTGGTTCGACACTATTTTTGGATAGATATTTCCTGTAGGAAGCTATTGTCTGAGTCTTTGTGTCGCCGAAAAGGCACAAGTCTACATACATTGTTGTCCCCAAACTTGGCTATTGTATGCATTGTCTCATGATTCTTACATGGAGTATAAACCTATTTTTGGCCAATCGAATGAAACTTTTCACACTGGAAAGATTGTCCATTAAACTTGCGTTTACACTACATATTCGGGTCAAAACCCGGGTCTGACCAACTCCCCAATATTTGCCGGGTCAAAATTATTCGGTTATAACTTATCTGGATTTCTGTAGTGTGAACAGGCGGGGATGGGATCCGGTCCGGACCAAGTCTGGATAAATCTGTAGTGTAAACGGACCTTATGTCAAGCAAATGAGAACTGTACGTGACAACTTTCATTGTGGAAATGTTTGGACAGCTTATTCGAAACAACATCCAAAGAGGTGGCGTTTTATTTAATGATCAAGTTGAAAGGCTTTTCCTCTGGCGGCGATATGAAATGAATCTCGATAAAACATTGACATTGGTGTACATGGTCTTGTGGAGTGATTCCAATTGTTCGCCAACATCTGGATTCAACATTGACATTGGTGTACATGGTCTTGTGGAGTGATTCTAATTGTTCGCCAACATCTGGATTCAACATTGACATTGGTGTACATGGTCTTGTGGAGTGATTCCAATTGTTCGCCAACATCTGGATTCAACATTGACATTGGTGTCCATGGTCTTGTGGAGTGATTCTAATTTTTCGCCAACATCTGGATTCAACATTGACATTGGTTTATACCTGGTCTTGTGGAGTGATTCCAAATGTTCGCCAACATCTGGATTGAACATTGACATTGGTGTATACCTTGTCTTGTGGAATGATTCGAATTGTCCACCAACATTTCACTGGTACTACTGTATACAATCTCTCTTTACAAATTATGACGTGATCAAAGATGGTCGACGATTCTTTAAAATTGCACCTACGTCATCAAACATGGCCACCGCATAATCAACTCGAGTGGTCGAGTCAGTGAACCTAAACCGGTCTTACTGCCGAACCTGTACCATGGTCATTATTCTGATCTTGATCTTGGTCTTTCTCCTCTTTGTCTCTGTTTGCTCATCTTTTGGCCCTAGGCCTGTTTGCTCCTCACTTTAGGAGAGATTGGGGTATAGTGGAACACAGTGGGACAAGCCATCTAACTCCTATGTTGAGTACAGGAATCATATTACAGTATTATCAGTAGAAAACTACCCATCCTCATACAAAACCTATATTGAATACAAGTAAAAACTATCAGTGGTAAAAAAAATAGGGGCAAAAACATTGTTTTCGAACAGTTCGACAACATTTTGAGGACTGGGGATGATATCTTTTCTGTGGTACTTCATCACAGTTTTGGTATTATTGAAAAAGGATGGACATATGTACAGTTTAATTGTATCGATTTATAATCTCAGATTTATATATGATTTTTTTTATGATATTTTTTTCACAAAACAGAATATATCATGCACCTGGGGCGCATTGGGACCATATTAATCAAATGGTGAAATTTACCATAAAATGGTATCATAAAATGTTATCAGAGTGCATTATTATTATTTTGTTACCTAGATAGTAATAATTACTAATCCTATCGGATTTGATGAGTTTTAATAAAAATTTCGGGGTCGGATGCTTCCGTTGAAAGGGGAATCACACAAAATGGTTTTTCTTCAGTTTTCTCCTCTTATAAATATTTAATGTAACTTAAGGGTCTAAACTAGCAACATCCCTCTTGAATCGTACAAACATCGTATGAAACATATACTTGATGTAAATGTATTTTGATTGTTGTCCTACTGCACCCCAGTGGGGTTTCCAGTGCAACCCCCTACCGGGGGCAAACTGGGATACTTCTTTTTGACTTTTTAAAATATAATTCTGGAGAAAAGTATCACAGATAATTAAGAATTTTGTATGATGATGTCATACTAAATGTTAGATATAACTAGAACATTGAATTCTACTGTACATGACAATAATAGCGGAGATTTTTGCAAAAAAGTGAAAATTGTTCCAGTGTACCCCAATCTCCTCTACCATGTTTTCTCTCAGTTCACCTTGTTTGCTCCTCACTTTGTCCTTATTACTCCCCTCTTGACTCTGCTTTTCCCTTAGAACTGATTACACTTCCGTGACCCTGTTTGCTCTTGCCTTGACTCTTATTACTCCTCTCTTGAACCTGTTTGCTCCTCCCTTATAATTTATTACTGCTCCCTTGATTCTGTTCTCTCTTGCTTTGGCCCTCATTACTTCTCCCGTAACCTTGTTTCCTCCTTCCTTGAACCAAATTACTCCTTCCTGGACCCTGTTTGCTCATTCCTTGACCTTTATTACTCTTCCCTTGACCCTGTTTGCTCTTGTCTTGACTCCTATTACTCCTCCCTTGACTTTGTTTGCTTACCCCCTGATCCTTATTATTCCTTCCTTGACAATAATTGCCTCACTTTACTTTTCTGCTCCTCCGTTGACCATTTGTGCTCCTTCGCATCAAGTTTACTCATCCCTTGATCCTGTTTGTCCCTCCCTTAACTTTTCTGCTCCTCCGTTGACCATCTTCCTCTTCCATCGACCATTATTACTCCTCTCTTGGCCTTGTTTTCTCCTCCCCTGAAACGCCTTTGACTCTGTTTACCCACTTCTTGACTTTTCTGTTCCTCTTTTCCTCGCTTGACCCTGTTTGCTCCTCCGTTGACCCTGTTTGCTCCTTGCTTTACCATTTTATTTTTTGCCCTTTGATCCTTATTACTCCTTTGAATCCTTTGTGCTGTTTGCTCCTCCTTTGACCCTTATCACTCTTCTCTCGACTTTGTTTGGCTCTCCCTTCACCTTTATTACTCCTCCTTTGCCTCTATATGCTCATGCCTTGAGACTTGTCACTCTTTCCTTGGCCTCTCTTGATCAGGCTTGCTCCTCCCTTGACCGTTTTAGCTCATCTCTTGACCCTATTTGTCTCTCACTTGACTTATCTGCTTCGCCGCGGACCCTGTTTTCTCCTCCCTTATCTCCTTATTACGCCTTCATTGATTCTGTGTGTTCCTCCCTTGACTCTTATTACCCCTCGATGACCCTGGTTCCTCTCCCTTAAACCGCATTACTCTTCGCTTAACCCCGCTTCTCCTCATTTTCCCCTTATGTTTCATCTCTTGATCTTGCTTGCTTCTCCTTTGATCCCTATTACTCCTCCCCTGACACCGTTGCTCCCCCCTTGACCCTTATTTCTACTCGGTTAACCCTGTTTCTTTTTCTTTAACCCTTATTACTCATCTCTTGGGCCAGTTTTCGCTTCCCCTGACCCATATTACTACTCGGTTAGCCCTGTTTCTCGTCCTCTAACCCTTATTACTCACCTCTTGATCGCTATTACTCCTCCTTTGACCCCGTTGCTACTCATTGACCCTTATTACTACTCGGTTAATCCTGTTTCTCATCATCTAACCCTTATTACTCTTCTCTTTACCTTGTTTTCTTTTTACCCCTTGGCCCTTATTACTCCTCCCTTGACCCTGTTTGCTCCTCTCACGACCTCCTCCCCTAAATCTAAGCCTGTGATCTGAGTGCCCTAGTTATCCACAAAACAAATAACTAAGTGGCATATGGTGTACCTTATAACTTGAACTGCCATTCAGCTGCCTTTCAGCTGAATTTTCTTATTGTACATGAGTTAGTCATAATTTTCTCTTGTAATATACACCCAAACCAGAACCAAATCTGGTTCATTCTAATGCGAAGAACTCCTTTATATACTATGTGGAAATATAATTTTGGATTGAGTATTCGTATTTCATATTTCATATTTATTCGAAGAGAAAATCCTACCAATAAATTGCTTCATGACAGCTTATGGAACAAATTTGATCAATCTACAAATACAAAGGAGTTTTGACTATAGAAACGTACCCACTGGAGCTTGGGGAACATACTTATGCGGAAACAATATAAGTAGATGAATGTACTTTGAAAATACCGGTTATTAGTTCCGTTATATTATATACAATTGTTGTTGGAGAGAATTTTTCACACGCGTCTGTCTTTCGACTGTTTCTCAAGAGATATATAAACAGCTTGAGTATCATCACACGTAATGTTTACGTAAGGAATATATACGAGACATCGCGAGATGTGGTGGAGGGCATTTGCTGTCATTTCTTAGAGATATACCGCTTACACTCGAGTATTCAGTAAACAGCTATTTTTAGTGGTAAAACGTTGCACAGATACCGTATCGAAGGTTTTGTTGCTTGGCAAGACGATGTCTCGCATTTGCACCGAGTTGTACTTTGGATCCTTTCTGTCTCGACGGACAGGAAACTCTGCCATGGAAGATTTATACTTTCGAAGATTTGGGCTCTTTCCACTGCTACTAGTACTGCTAGACTTTTGATTGTCTCGACAACAATTTTGTGTCCCAATTTAATTTCAGACATTATTATTAAGTTTAACACTTCTTGTGTTGCTTACAAGCTTGAGTTGTATTACCCGATTTATGTTGCTTAACTACGAGACGTATGCTGTGTTCTCGGTGTTTACACTAATAGGGTGAAATGTAGAAACAAAATGGTTTCTTCAGATTCCTCACGGCAGAACACAGATAATCGGTTCTGCTAATTTGGTTGTATTTGCTAACCAAATACGTTCAATATAAAACCGAACAATGAAGTGTACCTGTAGTGTATTTTACAGGGAACAGGAATAAAGAAGAATACTTGATGAATATTGCTAATTAATCGTATATTTCTTAATCTCTTTCAACAACAGCAACAACAACACAACAACGACAACATCAACAAGAACAACAACAACAACAAAGTGTTTGATCACGAGGTTGCATTCCCTATGGCAATAATGGAGGACTGAGGAACATGCGTCCATGTTAGCAGATCAAAGTTTACCTTTAGTTGTGGGCTGACGAAGATGTATCGATGTTCCTGAAGTGATTGCGTGCGTGTATGCTCAGCCAATACAATCCAGTTCAAGCCGTGCGCAATCAAAGTCTAATGATGAGGAATTATCTCGCGGGATTCCGGGGTAACCGAACAGCAGCGTAAAAATACTCGACGACGACTCAGCTGTTCAACGTTAATTCTGTAGAAATGTAAGCTTGCTTCGTCGCTATTAGCTATTGATAGGCCTGTTCATATAACCGTCTCCGATACAGAGTAAGTAGAGTTATACCTATCTTTCACGTCACTTTTATACTAATACTTGTGATTTATTTATATAACATGTCACGGTTAATTATGAATTAATTATTCATGGGAAATTAGTTTGACAAAGATTGAATAAGTAATAGTAGAGGGAGTCGGAAGTAACACAAATGTAGTAAATGTATAGCGAGGGCTGCGAATCGGGTCTATGCTATTGGAGAATGGAACAAAAATATGTGTACCGAAAGCATGTGCGCCGTCGAGAAGTTCTGATATTTCATTAATCACTATCCCTTATTGGTTCCATGTACAATTGTGTATGTTTCTTCACTGGGCTCTTTTAATTGCATTTGTTGAGTCCATATATCATGATCATTATATGATGTGGAAAAACTGGTATTGTCATGGAAGAATCTACGCTAATAGACAGCTTGTGTCACTTACGTCCCTACTCTCCTTGTTCCCCCGCATATTTCGCACCTCCTGGTCGTTAGGGGGCGCTCTGCACAGGCCAACCGCTAATGGCCAATGAATATCACTCTTACGGAAGAGTCTCGGTCCGCTTTTTTTATTCCGGCAACCAACATCCGGGCTTCCGTCACCTTTCCTCTCTGTGATCTTCTGGTCAGTCGTCATCAACTGTTTCCGTCAAATGACGGCGCTAAGGTGCACAGATTAGTCTCTCGGTAACAATACTGAACTAGCCGATGTATATGACATCTATTGAGTGATAACTGTGTGAAAAAACGCGAGAAACTATTGAACTATTTCTTCACAATCCACTGTGAAACGAAGCAATATGAGTTGTCTCCCTTGTCAAACGTTCGTTAACGGCAAAAATAATAATAAACGGCAAAACAGCACTAATTATTTTTATTTCTGGGTCAAGAGTGAATAGATTATTGGATTACTTTCTATGTTTGGATAACTTTTGACTGTTAATAAGACGAGAAAAGTTTCTTGGAGCGATGATGTAAGAGGGAGTTTCGCTGTCAAAATTCTGACAAGGCTTCCACTTACGTTGAGAATGTGGATGTGACGTAATTTCGATCACGTGAAGTAGTTAGCCAATCGTGGTTAATATGAGGAATCTGGTTATCTCCGAGGTATAAGAGCACGGTGATTGGATTACCAGATAAAGCGCACCCTAACGGCCAAGAAGCGCAAACTATGCTATGTGAATCAGACGGAGAACAAGGAGAGTAGGGACGTAAGTGACACAAGCTGTTTATAAGCGTAGGAAGATTTCCGCACCCCCAGAAAATGTAATTGCAAATCCAAGATGGCTGCTCTTATGAAATCACATAATGACTTCGTTTTCCAAAAAGCCACTTTTGTTCGATTTTCGAAAGTTTTATTTGTGCAATTCTTTCTGCAAAATCACAGCACTGTAAATTAGAAAATATGTAATTGATGTGAACAACATAGCCTTGACACTTTCGTGGAAATTTTGCCGAAAAACAGCAAAACACAATTTACCAGTTATACCCTCATGACTTCCATGATGAAGTAGTCATGATGCCTTGACCATAAAGTTAGTCATAAGATTTTTAAATTACTCCAATACGCTAGGCACATTAATTACGCCATAGAGTTTCAGCTCTCAACTATCCTGCACTTCGCAGCACCAGAAAAAACCCAAAAGACTTGCCGTTGGTGTGTGGGAGGAGAGTATCCACCTCCGCCAGAACAGATTTGACACATGCAAAGTTAAGTCTCATAGGCATTTGTTTCAGGTGTTAAAGGAAATAATGTCCATTTTCATATATGTCTCTTAGGAAAATATGTTTTACCTGAGCTGCAAATCAGGAAAATTGTCTTGACTGGGTTAAAAGATGGGAACGTGAGATTCTTTCCTACAGGAAATTATGTTCCTTTACACCGGGCCAATACTCCTGATACCTGATCACCGGGCCAATACTCCTGATACCTGGTCACCGTGCCAATACTCCTGATACCTGATCACCGTGCCAATACTCCTGATACCTGATCACCGGGCCAATACTCCTGATACCTGATCACCGGGCCAATACTCCTGATATCTGATCACCGGGCCAATACTCCTGATACCTGATCACCGTGCCAATACTCCTGATACCTGATCACCGGGCCAATACTTCTGATACCTGATCACCGGGCCAATATGATCGATCATTAAAATTTGTTTAAGGGGTTTCGTTACATTTTAGGTGCAAAATAGCAAGATAAAACCCTAAATAATAGCCTGATATCGCAGTACTACTTGAGAAAGAGCCTAGCCAAGCAATCAGATAGTTTGACTATGTTATCTTTTCATATAAGTCATTGTATGAATGAGCGAATCTAAGAATATAAACGTCGATTACAATGGGACTCAATGGGTTCAGTCAAAAATTTGAGAAAAATATGAAAAATATTGACAAGGTGAATTGTCAATTTCTCTGCTTATATTTTCACGACATGTATAAGAGATTGAAATTAAAAGATAGGAGAAAAGGTCAAATCCGAATTGTAGATAGGCTGAGCATCAAATGTAAGTTGGAGTTTTCTCCGTCAGACAGATGAATGTTTAGATGTTGATGAGGGATATTCTAGGTTCGCTCTCCGTTCTCAGCTGACATCAATGCTCATTTGTTTGCAAATACAGGTTTTGTGGGCTTCCAGGATATTTAAATTTGATACATTTGTATTTTCAGGTTATTCGAATACTCGAACAACAATAGCAACGGAGCAACAAATGAACGATTATTTGTGATTTGCTGTGCAGCTTGGATATTTTGCATATCTTTATGATGTTCTCCATTTGAACAGCGACGATTGGGCAATCCTATAGATCTATCGAAACGCATGAATACACAAGTGTCTGTCATGAGTGGCATATAGGAACGACAGAGATTCCATGAGAACTATTTCTACAACCGTCTCAGTTCAACCCTCCAGGCTACTGTCACCTAGCTATGCTTTAACCTGAGAACGAGGACAAAGGTCTGGCTATCACATACAGAAGTGAACGGGACATACGATCAAGAAGAAAGGCTCTCACCCCGTACACTGCCCTACTACATGAACTAAACTGATGAACAGTTTGCTTAGGCTTACGAAAGTCTACTGAATAGCACACACTTTTGAGATCGAGAACGAGGCTCCGCTACGTCACCGGTCACATGGGACACATTGATTTGGGGGATCCTGAAGTCCGTAAACAGTGAGCCGATGACACAGTGGATCCAAATGGCGCTAGCCAGGTGACCAATCGGTCGAGACTGAACTCCACACAATCCCTAGCTGTGATCGAGTAAAACAGACAGTACTATAATATATCTTCATAACGGCAATCGGAAGGTCAATATGTGACAGTTTCCGATCTCTTTCGAGTTCCACATCAATATCAGTAAAATGGTCAAACGGATTAGCTTCTACATTTACGAGACGGGACGAATCAACACTTCGAACGAAATATACGACAGCATCGTCAACGTCTCGGAGTTCTTGAGTTTTCAGAAAAATGCTAGGACGACGATGATCGTAATTTATTGTTTTATCGTGATTTTAGGAATTCTGGGAAATCTGTTAGTGATTATAACAGTTCTTTGTGAGAAACACATGCGACAAAAAGCCACGTACATCTTCATATTTAGCCTAGCTATTGCCGACATCTCCTTCTTGGTAATTTCGTTGCCTTTCTTCGCAGTCGCCCCGGCATTGAACACGTGGCCATTCGGCGAGGCCTGGTGTAAATCGGTTTACTATTTCGAGTATGTGAACGGATTAAACAGTGTTTTTACTTTGGTCGGGCTAAGTGCTGATCGCCTGTATGGCACGTTATGGCCCATCAGGTCTAAACAGATACGCACGCAGAGATACGCGGTTTTTATATGCAGCACTATTTGGATCATTGCTTCTTTAGTTGGCATACCGAACATCTATTTCTACAACACCTTTACTATCCAAACAGTGGATAATGCAACTGTGACGTACTGCCTGCTTGACGCCGACGCTAAAGTGATCAAGATAAAAACGGTTAGTCTCTTTGTCTACGGATATATTATTCCCGTGTGCTTTCTAGTCATCATATATTACATCATTTTATCACATTTGAATGTCCAACGATCTCTGCGGACGTACGGTTCCAAAGACAAGGGCAATGGTATTCGTTGGCGACAGCGCAAGAAAGTTACCACCTTAGCTATTACTCTGGTCACAATGTTCTTTGTCTGTTGGTTCCCGTTTCATGTCCACTCTTTAATCCGTGACGTCACAGAGGTGCCATTGTCCATACCACTGGCATACCTTCACATTTTCTCATATTGTCTCATGTATATGCATAGTTGCTTAAATCCGATTTTGTACGCTTTCATATCTGATGATTTCCGGAGAGGTTTCAAGAAAAGATTTTGCTGATAGAACTCACGGTCATTAAACGCGATTCGTATAAACTCATGGTATGGGGGCATGCTTGAGTTTAAATTGAAATTCAGAATGTGATCGAGTTTGACACCGTTTACGTGTAGGTTCTGCAACCTGTAACCTTCAACGAGTTTGTTTAAAAGTCGAACAACAAGGACACACTTCTCCCTTGATCTGATGGGTATTTTTGCCCTGAAATTACTAGATACTAGAAGGACATTTTCCAAAACAAGGTCTTACATGCGTATATACCGGGGGAAATTTCTCTGTTGTGCTTGAGGAGCGGAAACTTGTTCAAGTTGAGCAGACTGGCGGCAAGTAGTGCTCATTGAGCAACTAAGCAAAGTTTTCCCCCGGATGTAACTATGACGTCACAATTGAGGGTGTGGCGCCAACTCTACACTATGGATGCAAGGGAGACAACTCGGGCATTGGGGGGTTATTGGGGGGGTGTGCATTGACAAAAAAAAAAAAAAAAGTTCCGGCAAAAAAAAAAAAAAAAAAATGTATTCATGCGCGGTGATGCGGTTTGGCCGCGGTTTTGGCGGTGATTCGGTCTCGGGAAAAAGCTTCCGCGGAGAAAAAGTAGTCCCTAGATAAAATGGTCCGATGGGGTCGAGTGAGGTATCAAAGTGAAGCTTAGGTGAAGGGGCATCTAATGGGTTGGGTGTGGGGTTGACATATCGGCCTTCTGCGCATGCGCGGCGGCCGAAGGGTATGAAAATAGCCTTTTTGGAGCTATGGGAGCCCCTAGTTGACCGATGGGGTCGAGTGAGGTATCAAAGTGAAGCATTCATGAAGAGTCATCTGATGGGCTGGGCGCGGGGTTGAACTATCGGCATTCTGCGCATGCGCGGAGGCCCAAGGGTATGGAAATAGACGTTTTGGAGCTAGGGAAGCCCCTAATGGACCAATGGGGTCGAGTGAGGTATCGATGTGAAGCATTCGTGAAGGGGCATCTGATGGGCTGGGTGTGGGGTTGAAATATCGGCATTCTGCGCATGCGCGGTGGCCCAAGGGTATGAAAATAGCGGTTTTGGAGCTAGGGGAGTCCCTAATGGGCCAATGGAGTCGTAGGAGGTATCAAAGTGAAGCATTCGTGAAGGGGCATCTGATGGACTGGGCGTGGGGTTGAAATATCGGCATTCTGCGCATGCGCGGTGACCCAAGGGTATGGAAATAGACGTTTTGGAGCTAGGGGAGCCCCTAATGGTCCAATGGGGTCGAGTGAGGTATCAAAGTGAAGCATTCGTGAAGGGGCATCTGATGGACTGGGTGTGGGGTTGACATATCGGCCTTCTGCGCATGCGCGGTGGCCCAAGGGCATGAAAATAGCCTTTTTGGAGCTAGGGGAGCCCCTAATGGTCCAATGGGATCGAGTGAGGTATAAAAGTGAAGCATTCATGAAGGGGCATCTGATGGACTGGGTGTGGGGTTGAATTAGGGTCATTCTGCGCATGCGCGGTGGCCCAAGGGTATGAAAATAGACGTTTTGGCATCTAGGGGAGCCCCTAATGGTCGAATGGGGTCGAGTGAGGTATCAACGTGAAGCCTAGGTGAAGGGTATTTGATGGCTGGGTGGTGCATGTAAAATTTTTCCTGAAAAAAAAAAACGGAACACGGACTTTATCGAAAAACCTGGGAAAATGCCTATATGGGGTATGAGGGGTATATAGGTCGCCGGGCTTAACGGGGCTTGTCTATCAACAGAGTTATCTTCCCCTAGTTCCAGGGTGGGTGTATGTAAAATTTTCCTGAAAAAATACGGAATACGGACTTTATCCTAAATTACGGGAAAATGCCTATATGGGGTATGGGAGGTATAGGACCATCCTGGGAAACGTACTTCTATACATTTGCGGTAGGGTTGTGAGGTCTCGTTTTACTCGTCTCGTCATTTAGAACATGATAGGAAGTGTCCCCGTGCGAATCGGTGAAATTCTTGAAAAAAGTCACCGAGCCCCATATAGACCCATACTGGGGTATAGGTTCAATGT